>CAUYQV010176539.1:0-10060 GCA_963574575.1 Galagoides demidoff | reverse complement strand
CTTAAAAGATTAATTCGTGTTTTAATATTTATTCTTTAATAGAGTATTATTAAAGGATATTTAGGCCTAAAAATGAAGGAAATTGGATTGAGTTTAATGTAGGAATGCGGAAAACACTGAAATAAATTGGAAAAAAAATTAACCTTCCGCATCTATTTATGTATAAAAGAAACACTTCTTTGACATGAATTAGATAAGTTTGTTCCATCCATTAAACTTAGAAACTATTTAGAATGATGAAAAACAAAAATGTAAATTGATTTTTTTAACTGATATTTTATATAAATTTCATTTCATTCATAAGTGAAGACTGGCCAGCCCCATATACTGGAGATGTCAGGTTCAAACCCGGCTCCGGTCAAAAACTGCGTAAGTGAAGACTGCGTCCAGGCCTCCTGCAGCTCTGATCTGCATGTGTTTGAATTAAGCTCCTAAGTGTCCAGCTTTTTCTCCCTTCTTGTATTAAATATGTCACATCTTTATTTTATGGGTTTTTTAAAATTAAATCATAGCTTCGTACATTAATGCAATCATGGGGTACAATGTGCTGGTTTTATATACCGTTTGAAATATTTTCATCAAACTGGTTAACATAGCCAGCACCGCATTTTCTTAGTTATAGCGTTAAGACATTTATACTCTACACTTAGTAAATTTAACATGTCCCCTTGTAAGATGCACCGTAGGTGTGGTCCCACCAATCACCCTCCTCTACCCATCCCCCCCTTATTTGTTGTTTAGTAATGTGTAGTTTATTGATTCATGGTTCAGAGACGTAAAATAATTAAAACAAATAATTGAAAAATAGTTTTTATAGATCTAGCCCTGAAGATCAGATGCAAAGGACATTAATTAGTGATCTGTGTAAAGAATAAAGGGTTTTCTTAATATATTTATTCTGGATTGACATAGGGTGCATACAGTTAAGCTACATTGTCTGTAGGATAAAGTCCCAGTAGTTGAGTCTTTCACCCAGGAGATGTGCCCTGTACCCCTACACTGTACCCAGTAGGTGGGAGCCCACCAAACCCCTGTCCTCTTCCTCCTTCCCGAATTTAATTGTGTTTTTCCATCATGTGGGCCTGTTCTTCTGTTAGTTTCAAATTAGTATTGAGTACATGGACACTTGCTTTTCCATTCTTGAGTTACTTTACTAAGGAGGATGTTCTTTAATTCTATCCAAGTTAATACAAAGGATGTAAAGTGTCTTCGTTGTTCATGGCTGAATAGTATTCCATGGTATACACGTACCACAGTTTATCAATCCAGTGTGGGTGGTGGGCACTAGGCTGTTTCTACATCTGGGCAGTTGTGAATTGAGCTACTGTACATTTGAGTGCACATGTCCTTGTGATAAAATGATTATTTTTCTTCTGGGTAGGTACCTAGTAAGGATTGTGAATCAAATGGGAGGTCTACTTGTAGTTCTTTGAAGATTCTCTGTATTTGTTTCCCAAAGCACCATATCAGTCTGCAGCCCCACCAGCAGCCTGGACGCGTTCCTTTCCCGGCACCCCCACCAGCACCTGCCGCGTCCTCACTCGGTGCTGTGGGCTAATCTCGCAGGCAGGTGGTATCACAGGGGGGTTTCATTTGCATTTCTCTGATGATGAGGGACGATGAGCGTCTTTCTCGTGGCACCTCACATCTTTACACTTCAGAGACGCGTTTCGGAGTCTTCCCTTCTCACAAATGCTGTGATCACAGTTAAGTTCTGTCTTTCCTCTGACCACTCTGGCTCTCCTAGACAGCACTACTTTCAAATTTCTAAATTCTCTTACAAGAAGGTAAATTTGTTTAAAAATTGAATGTTTCTTTGTATCCTTAGTAATTTTCTCAAGAAGTATTGTTTGTAACTAAAATCTGCAAATATTCATTGAGCACTTTGTCATAGGAGAGAAACAGTAAACGATGATTGTAAACTCTGCGGGACGGTGACTGTGGTCAGGGCCAGGGCGGGACGCTTACAGTAGGGACATCTCACTGCAGAAATGGCATCTGAGCTGAACTCAGACGGCAGGGTGATCGCCAAGGCTGGGGGAGGATGGGCATGGCCAAGGCAAACACAGGAACACAGTGGGAAGGCTGTGGGGATGTAGCCACATCAGCAAGTCTCCCACCCATGGTGCTGGACCCTCTGAGAATGAGGAGGAGCTGCTCTGGGTGAGACCCCCAGAGAGAGAGCCTGGGAGGGCCTTTGAGCCAGGGATGGTGTCACTGGAGCCACTCTGGGGCTGGTGGAGGGGAGTGGCTTGGTTTGTTGATGGGTCGCACTGCTCTGCCTGTTCCATAGAGGATTAGAGGCAGCCAGAAAGGTCACTGGAAGGAACAGAGCAGCCAGCAGGGTCATTGGAAAGTTCAAAGACAAGAGGCAGGAGGCCAGTTGAAAGTCTGTGGTTCTAGTGGAACATATGGGATGCCTTTGACACACAGTCAACAGCAGAAAACAACTCGGCCTAATCCCTAATCCTGTCCTTGTAAAGCAGACTCCATCACCTGCAGCACCTCCTGCAGGCTCCTTAAATACAAAGGGAGACCTGAAAGTCTGGGCTGGCATTTCCACAAGGAATTCTGTCCCTGATGCGCAAAGGGACATCTAGTCCGCAGCTGCCCCGCCCCACCCCACCTGCCTTCATCTCTCTGCAGAACTTAAGATTGTTAGTAGAAACAGCTGGAAGCTTCTCTCAGTGTGGCCCTGAGGTAATACCAAAAAGAAATATTTTAATAAATTTTTATCTCCATCCAAGGAAAAGCCAAGTGCAATGTATTCGGTCTAATTCATTGAAAAAAGGCCCAGCTGTTTTCCTGAGGAGCTCTGGTCCATTCCGTCGCATTCAGAAGATTCATTCTGACAGTGGAATATAATTAGAAATGTGCCTTCCCCGACACACGTACACAGATTTGAGACGTGGGGAGACGGAACACAGCAAATCTTTCTGCTGAGAAACAACCAGCCCCCAAACAGCCATGTACTGGAGTCACCCAGACCTGCAGGCGAGTTAGGAGAACGCGGCTTGGAGCAGCTGGCTGGTCTTCTGCCTGTTGTCCCTGCGCCCTGATTAGGGCAGCTCTGGACGGCTCATAATTGGTTCCAGCGATTCTCAGCCGCCCTGAGAACTGCCGTTCAAACAGGAGCAGCGCTGTGATCAATCGGAGCTGACGGAGGCTGAAGCAGTATCGACTTCCCATTCCTAAACAGGGGAATCATTAGTCAAGAAAAGCATCTTTTAATTACTCCTAGGAAGGGAAAAAAAAAAAACTTTTTGGATGGATTCTGCAGCAACTGCCATTTTTTCCAGTACATTCGATATTAAATTTATTGTCACAGGAGGAGGGGAGAGGATGCCCTTCACTCCTTGCTATAATGGGGGTTTAATTTGGAGAAAGAAGCACATTAGGGGAGGGATCGATGCTGTAACAATTAACTACATCTGGGGTGGAATCAGAATACCCCTCTCTAATTGCTATTGATACCATTTAAGCACACACTTAAAATATTGATTTGAAGCGGAGATGTAGAAGTGGTATAGAAGCAGTAACAGTGCACAGAATTAACTAGATTTTAGGGGCTTAAGGAGGGAGCAGTTTGCTGTCAATGAGACCAAGACCATACAACATGCAGCCTGAGTGTGTGTGTGTTGTGTGCACCGTGCCATCGTGTGATATAGACAGTCAAGTGTCTGGGCCTGGAGCCACCAGGCAGGCCAGGCCCTGGGTTCTAGAGTCAGGACACACTGTGTCCCCACAGGGAGAAGTTGCCTGGCGCCTTTGTGACCCTTTCAAATGCAAGAATAATTGCTTGGCGGGTATAGATAGTAAAACAGGCAGGTGATCATCCCCAGGTGAATGAATGCTTACACAAACAAATGAGTGATCGAGGGACCTGGCTAGCAGGGAGCCATGTCAGCTGCTCTTGTTCCACGGAACCAGGGCCCTGGCGTCTGCAGCCCCAGCACAGCCGTGTCAGGAAGCCTGTCTGTGTCCTGTCACCCTCACCACACAGCGGTGTCTCAGGCTCCGCTGCAGGCTGCTGCTCCTCATTGGCACCCCATCCCACTCCACAGCTTTTTGGATTGACTGTGGTGAAAATAATTTCCCACCAGGACGGAGCAGAGCCCTCCGGTGCCGCGCACCTCTTGCCAGAAACCAGGCCCTGCTTGGCCGTGCCGTTCTCCCTTCATCTCCTGACTCTGTATCGCAGGGTCACGGCCCTTGGCCTGCGAGGTGCTGCTAGGACTTGCAGCTGTTTGCACTTCAGTGCTGGGAGCCTATTTACATGGTGGGTTTGGAGCCTGCAGATTTGGGCCAGGAAATCAAAGGATCTGGGAGTGGAGAACTGTGTTTTCAATTCGGTGAAAGAGCTCTTGAGAGAAGCTCTAAGCACAACTGAAGTCGCCCATTACCTCTTTGATGCCACTTAGAAAGGAACCGAGTCGGCTGATTTAGTACGCATTCTTCTCCCTTTTTCTTTTTTTTATTTATTTGTAAGTTCATCTCTGCGCCTAAACCCCCTTCTTGCCTTCGGCCTATAAAAAGATGTCGCCTTCGGTAGGAAGATTTGGGGCCCAACATCAGACGTCCGCGTGGGAGAGACTGGCCGTGCACTTCCAGATGGAGCAAGTCTGCCAGTGATGTGAGTTCCGTCTCCTTTTGATTCCGGAACTCCACTTTCATCTTATTTATGCACATGGAGATATTGATAAAGGGGAAATGTATCCAAACTGAAAATAATTGGATCCCTACAGCTATCTCTGAGATATTAAAAGCAGCACCACTTGGCTGTGTCTTTGTCTTGTTAGGTTTGATCATAAGATCACAATATAGTAATCTCAGGCTCAAATTTCTGGCATACAGATGCGCTGTTCCAAATGTGGCCTCAGGGGACACGACTGCCCACACAGCCCCAGGATTGTCTCATCTTATTATTTTTCAACAGTTCTTGGCCTGCTGAGGTCAATGTTTTGTCTCTTTTGAGTGTTCCTCTATGCTTGACACCTTTTCCTATTTTCTTTCTTTTTAACAAAAAATGGGGAGGGGGAGAAATAGGGAAAAAAATGAAAAAGGACTTTGCTATGATGACCAGTCCATCTGCAGTTGGGTGGCATCTGCTCCCCACATGTCACTTCCCTCATTAACAAGCAATTGAATTAATTAAATGCTACTCAGAACACGCATAACAAGCTACCGGCAGTGTCCAAATTAGCACTGATAATCAAGGATGATTTCCTTTATTACCCTGCTAAGTGGTGTGCAGACTCTGATCTCCCTGTCTGCCCTCATCTATTTACATACCCCCAGCTCCTGCCTTTGGAAGCGGAGGTTATCTTACCTAGTTAATTTGCCACGATCACCAAGCATGGCGGATTGATGCCCTGCCCCCGCCGCCACCGCCAAGCGGGGCCCCCTCCCCGCCGGCCCTCCCCCAGCCCCAGCCTTTGTATCTCAAGCTCACTGATAAATTAAAGGCCACCCTGTGGTCTCTCAAGTGAGTAATAGAGGCAGAAATTTCATTTTGCAACTGGCTGATTTAATGATCCAAAGGGTAATTAATGGCCTGATTATCTTAATGTTAAATATGTCCGGCAGCAATTACTGTGACCTCCCGCTTGTCAAGGTCCGGGCTGTGCTCTTCTTTCAATTAAGTTCTCTGGGGCTTAATGGTATGAATAAACTCCTCTGATTCTATCATCCCGGACGCAGAGGGTTCAGGGAGCTGGGGGCTCGTTTGGAGTTTTAATCAGCCTGTCTCCTACTCTGGTGATCAGAGTTAACAATTATAACAAGGACAGTTTAACTTTCTTCTTCCCTTTGCAGCCCCCCACCCCAGCCCCGACACACACACTTTTTTCTTAGGTTTTATTTCTTTTCACATATGTATTTCTGTGCTCTGAGGGAGAATTCTGTTGGCGGAGGAAGCCTCTTGCTCCATGGGGCGCGTCTCTTCCAATATAAATTATCATGTGAACGCTGTGGTTTTTCTGTTTGACAGGCTTAATTAATTGGCAGGATCCCCCGAAAATGACAGTGCCACTAATTGCAACTCAAAGTGAATTTCTGTCACCGTGGCCTGCCTGTCAGCAGGCATGCCCTGGCCCTGGCTACCGAGCGGTCCACCCTCCCGCTTTCCCGTCCAGGAGGGGACTGTGTCCTGCCTGAGCCCCGACAGTGGCAGACTCTTCCGAGGAGCTGTGGGTCTGCAGGCGGGCCGTCTGCTCGCAGGAGTGACGTTCACTGCCAGTAAAGTTTATCCATCTCGGCTCTGCAGACACAGCAGCTGCTCAGGGACCTGGGCTTTTCCTTCAGATATTTAGTAACTCCTCTTAGCAAAGCGAGTCCGAGAGAACCGTAACTCACTTAGCAACTCTGCCTGACTGCATGCCGCTCATTAGCGCGCTGGTAAACACGCTTCAGTTTACTAGAGCTCTGGGCCCAGATCAGAAATATTCCACTATAAATATGAAGCCAATTAGGAAAATGTGCAGATGAGAAGTACATTAACACTGCCTTAAAAAGAATACCTATAGATTACAGTTGCCAACAGACAGAGCAGTTCAGTCAACCTGGTCGGGAGCTTGGTGGGAATTCATCCCAGCTGCAGCACTTCTGGGTGAGCTCTCCATACAGACTGACTCTCATTACAGGAAGGTGTTTTTAAGAGGACTCTCCATCAGGTTAAGTGTAATGGCACCCACTTTTCAAAGGATGACCACACTTGCACTTGAACCAGATGGGCCCAGTAGTGCTCTCGGTCTACTGTGCCACCTGCACTCATGAACTCCAGTGATTTATTTGATCCTGCAGGAAACTAGGGTGTGCTGGGGGCGAGTGTGGCTACCAGAGTGTTGCTGTCTTGGGTTGAAAATCCTTACCGTTTACTCTCTGAAATGTAGCCATGGTGACAATTAAGGAGTTTTATTGCCAGTGGTAGATGAGAGTGCAGGTCCTCAGCGAGTATCAGCTGTCTCCTAGGCGCCCTGACCGTGCCTGAGCTGGAGCCTGCTGGTGAGAGGATACAAAGGAACGGAAGAAGGATTAGCCTGGCTAGGCTTGAATTCCATGATATGAGCCAATAAATGCCTCTGTTTTGATTTCTCCAACAGTAGAGCATTTTCCAAAGGGCTGTTTCTTTCAGTAGTATTTTGATTATTTCGAAACTGTCCCTATTCCAACTCCATCTTTGTCCCTCCCCGTGATGCAGGGGAAGAAGAAGCAGACAGGCCTTCACAGTGTCCTGGGAGCTTTCCCTCAGCAGGGAGCCCCCTCGGGTCGGGATTATCTGCAGCTTCCAAACGAGGGTGAGAGTTGAGGTTCTTCAGTTGTGTGGCAAGGTCACACAAGAGCATGGGACGGGCTACCGCAACCAGGGTCTAACTCCAGATGTCCCTCTGCGGGTCTTCTGTGTCCCTGTTCTGTCCCAGCTCAGCCCCTGCCAGTCACCACATCTAAAAGTTGTATGTAGCAGGGTCTCCCCTCCCTGGTGCACTCACACTTGGGGTGTATTGCCTTAGCCGTGCTGTGTCTGTGTGTGCGTAAGAATGCACTTACCATATCTTAACACTTACAGAGTCTCATCGCCTCACTCAGAGTAACTTAAATAAGAATCACGAAGCATCATCCACGTTGGTTTGCATTTGTGGGGCAAGCAGAATCTTTTTTTGTCACAAAGCCGTGAGTCCGAACTCTCTTCAGTGGTTGCTAATCCTAAGACCCTCTACAGAAACAGTGCTGAGCACCGTGACCATCTGGATGGGGACAGAGGGGCAGGGTCAAGCCCTGGCTTCCCATATACCCGGTCCTGCTCCTGCTCCTGCCCCAGCCTCCCCTGCTCAGGCCTCTGGCCGGACACTGCTACCCACACGTTTGGGGCCTGGATGTCAGCCACTTCATAGTCATATTTGCCACCTGCAGAATGAAGTATAGACCCAGCCAGAGGATTTCCGGTTCTAGTTCTGTAGCCCTGTTGGTTGTGATTTTGGTTTTTTTTTTAAAACAGAGTAATTTCTCATTCATAAGGTGAAACTTGTCTTTATTTCCAATCACTTAATCAAACAGAGTTAACGCTAAAAGAAAGCAATATGTGTGAAGTTACCTTGGCTCCTTTCTCTCTGAAAAGTGCACTCAGCTTCACACCTGGTAATAAGGGGACGAGTGGCCCATGCCCTCTTGGAAGGTGCCGTGCATGTTTATTTTGCTTTGTGTTGGCATAGAGGTTTGTTACAGTTTCACCATCCCATGGAGAGGCATGTTCTTGAGCCTCCCGCCAACCCTGGCTAATCAGCATCCTCAGGGTAGGGCCTTCCAGCGTGTTTTAACTGATGCTTCATTTTTTTTTGTTATTACTTGAATAGATTTAGGGGTATTGATTTTGTTATGTGGATGAATTGCATAATGGATAAGTCTAGGCTTTTAGGCACCTGTCACCTGAATAGTGTACACGGCATCTGGTAGGTAATTCATCATTCCATGCTCCCCTCAGATTCTCCCTATTCCATCTCCAGTGCTCATTACATCACCCTGTGCATTGACCATGCATACCCACTGCTTAGCCCCCACTTACAAATGAGAATATGCAATTTGGGGGTTGTTTGTTCCTTAGCTACTTTCTGGGTGTTTTGAATGCATGTTAAAGATTGAGGCGCTCTTGTCTACCTTAAGTATAATCAAATGTTCACAACGCTGCCTGTACACTTCCTGCCTCAGGTCAAATTCCTCGACTTCATTCCTCACACCTTAATACCCAAGTGTTGTTTTCTCCCTTTACCAGACTCTAGTTTGGCCTGGTAAATCCAGTATACCATCTTAGCAGGTGTTACAGCCAGACAGCAGAACTTTGGCTCCCTTAGAAGAAGATGGTGCTCCATAATTGAGTGGCATCTTTCCCAGGAATGCAAGGTTGGTTCAACACAAAAAAAATCAGTATAATATCCCACATTAATAGAAGAAAGAGGAGAAAAAGATAAGATCTTCTCAAGAGACGCAAAAAATACATTTGACAAAATCCAGTACCCTTTCGTCATACAAGAATGATGTCACCACTTCTGTTCAACATTGTCCTGGAGATTCAAGCCAGGGAATTAGGCAAGAAAAAGGAAACCAAAGGAAGAAGCAAAACTATCTCTATTTGCAGATGATGTAATTTTCTGCTATGTGGAAAATCCTAAGGAACCCACAAGAAACAGTTATAGCTAACAAACAAGTTCAACCACATTAAAGAATACGAGATCAGTATACAAAACTCAATTGTATTTTTATAAGCTAGCAATTAATAGTCAGAATAAAATATAGTTTCATTTATAATACCATCAAAAAGAATAATATACTTAGGAATAATTTAACCTGTATGCTGAAAACTATAAAGCATCAATGAAGGAAATGAAAGGAGACCTAAAAAAATGCAAAGACCCGTGTCTATGGATGGGAGCACTTGCTAGGATGGCAGTAAGCCCCGAGTTGATATACAGAGACAACAAAATCTCCTCTAAAATATCAGCTGCCTTTTTTTTTTTTTTTTTTTGGTAAAAATGGATAAGCTGGTCCTAATTCATACAGAAATGTAAGAGACCCTGAAATAGGCAAAACAATCTCAGGGGGAGAAAAAGTTGAAAGGACTCATCCTTCCTGATTTGAAAACAAAACCAGAGTAATGCAAGTCTGTGTGGCTCTGCAGCAGGGACAGACACACAGACCAGCAGAGCGGGATGCTCTACACCTGTGGTCACCTGACTCCCAGCAAAGATGCCAGGACGGTTCAGTGATAAAGGAACAGTCTTTTCAACAAATGATGCTGATCCAACTGCACGTCCTCATGCAAGAGTGAAGCTAGACCCTGAGCTCATGCCTTATGTACAGATGACCTCCAGATTGATCAAAGACTACATACAAAAACTGAGTATAGATCTTTTAAAAGAAAACACGGGGGTATGGCTCGGCGCCTGTGGCTCAATCGGCTAAGGCGCCAGCCACGTACACCTAAGGTGGTGGGTTCGAATCCCCAGCCCGGGCCCGCCAAACAACAATGATGGCTGCAACCAAAAAATGGCCGGGCGTTGTGGTGGGCGCC
>CAUYQV010176537.1:0-30642 GCA_963574575.1 Galagoides demidoff | reverse complement strand
AATACTAAGTAGGGTCAAGTCTTTTCATTTAAAGATGAAAAAACTGAAACCCAGGGAGAAAAAGGGAGGTAATCATAGGCCCAGAATAAGTTAAATACTGGATATTAATCCCTAAGTTCTAGCCTAGTACCTTTCTATTTCATTATTAGATTTCTTCATCAGCAGCAACCAATGGATAAATGTCTTTATTTTGGGGGGGCTGGGTTACATGTTCTGGGAATACCAAAAGTTCTTTCAAAATCTAAAACTGGTCCCACGTGACTTCCTAGTAACATGTCCAGGGATCCCATAAACATACTAAATCTTTTCAGGCACAAAATTCAACTTGAGAAATTAATATATAATAAAATCTCCATAGTTGACCAAATCCCTACATTGACCACCTCCTTAAGTTGACCTAATTTTCATAGACTGGACATGCACCACATGTACATATCAGTACATTAGGCCTAGTTCCTTATGTTGACCAATTCTTCATGTTGACCAGTTTGGTACAACTTGGGTGGTCAACTTACAGTGGCTTTCCTGTAGTTCCAATGGACGATGATTGTGGTGTGGTGGTGGTTGTGGGAAGTGAAGAAAAAGAAGAGACTTGATTGCTGAAGTGCACAGGCCATATCCTTTGACTTCTCTGTGCTGTTATTTCACAGTACTTATTGAGTAAACCTGGTGCTCCATGACAGAAATAGCCAGATGAGTAAAAAGAAAGATGTTTCCTTTCTTTTACTCATCTGACTATTCGGGTCAATACACATAAGTAATTAATGGCAACATGATGAGTTTGGCATCTACTCTTGGTGCTGCTACATAGCTAATGGACAGTCCCTTAGTATTTATAGACTCAGAATAATGGGAGAGAGATGGGAGATAATTAGAGCTCATTGATCCCACTTCATAGTCAATGCAGGATGCTCTCTATGCTATTTTGCAAAAGGTCAATTAGTCTATTTTCTCTTCACCTGATTGCCTTGGAGGCTAAAATATATATAAAAAGTGCATGTGTGTTTGTGTCTGTGTGCATGCTTTCATCTAATTCTCCGATGGTTCATAACTTAAAAAAGATTAAAATTACTCCGATGGTCTTTGCTTGAATATTTCCAAAGTATCCATCATCTCAGAGTACAGATTACTGTTTTTAAAACATATACATCTATTAAATGGCAGGTGTGATTTTGTTCAAATATGAGGAATCATCCTGGATTCTACCAACAATTAATTAATTTGACTCACCTTGTCTCCTAAATATTTCTTTTTTGTGATGACCTTATTGTAGAAAGTAAAATTTTTACTTTTTAAATTTCAGGTTAATGTGAGGGTATAAACAACTAGGTTACAATGTTTGCATTTGTTAGGTAGAGTCCTCTTATAGTGGTGCCCCACATTCAAGAGGTGTGCCAATACCCTTACACTGTACCCACTAAGTGGGAGCACACCAATACCCCTCCCTCCTCCTCTTTTCACCCCCTCTCACTCCCTCTCCCCCAGCTTGAATTGAATTGAAATTTTCTATAATGTGGGCATGTATTACTTTGTCTACTGGCTTCATACTTGCTTTTCCACTCATGTGATACTTTACTAAGAAGAATGTGTTTCAACTCTATGCAGGTTAATACAAAAGATGTAAGGTCTCCATCTTTATGGCTGAATAGTATTACATGGTATACATATACCAGAGTTTATTAATCTAATCCTGGGTTTTGGGGCATTTAGGTTGTTTGCATTGTAAATTGAGCTATGATAAACAATATAGTACAAAAGTCCTTAAGATAAAATGATTTTTTTTTCTAGATAGATGTCTAATAATGGGATTGTAGGGTCAAGTGGAAAGTCTAATTTGAATTCTTTGAGGATTCTCCATACCTCTTTCCAAAGAGGCTGTATTAGTTTGCAGTCCCACCAACAGTGTAAAAGTTTTCCCTTCTCTCCACATCTGAGCCAGCATCTGCAGGTTTGAGACTTTGTGATGTGGGCTAGTCTCACTGGGGTAAGTGATATCTCAAAGTGGTTTTGATTTGCATTCCTCTGGTTATTAGAGACAATGAGCATTTTTTTCAAATGTTTGCTAGCTCTTCATATGAATTCCTCAGAGAAGGTTCTGTTCATTTCTCTTGCCCAGTGATAGATGGGATTGTTGCTCTTTTTTGTTGATAAATTTAAGTTCTCCGTAAATTCTACTTATCAAACCTTAATCAGATTTGTAACATACAAATGTCTTTTCCCATTCTAAAGGTTGTCTATTTGCTTTGATTGTTGTGTCCTTAGCTGTGCAGAAACTTTTCAGTTTAATTAAGTCCCATTTATTTGTTTTTGTCGTTGTGATTACCGCTGAAGTTTACCTAAAATCTTTCCCTCGTCTTATAGCATCAACAGTTTCTCCCATACTTTCTTCTAGGATTTTTATTGTTTCATGTCTTAAATTTAAATCTTTTATCCATCTCGAGTCAATTTTTGCAAGTGGTGAAAGGTATGAGTTCAGTTTCAGTTTTTTACATGTGGTTATCCATGTCTCTCAGCACCGCTTATTGAACAGGTATTCTTGTCCCCAGTGTATGCTTTTGTTTAGTTTATCAAGTGGCAAAGAGACTTGTTTCATCTCTTGCTTTCCTATTCTGTTCAGTATGTCTATGTCTCTATTTTTATGCCAATATCATGCTGTTGTGATCACTGTGGACTTGCAATATTACCTGAAGTGTGGTAAAGTGATGCCTCCAGCTTTGTTTTTATTACTAAGAATTGCTTGGCAACATGGGTTTTCTCTCGTTACATACAAAATGAACAACTATTTTTTCCAGTTCTTCAAAGTATGTTGTTGGTATTTTAATGGGGAATGCATTGAGTCTGTAGGTTGCTTTGGGTAAAATAGAATTTTAACAATGTTGATTCTTCTTAGCCAAGAGCATGATGTGTTCTTCTATTTGTTAATGTCTTCTGCTATTTCTTTTCTGGGTTTTATAATTCTCTTTGTAGAGATCCTTCACCTCTTTTGTTAGTTATATCTCTAGTTATTTCACTTTCTTTGAAACAAATGTGAAGGGAATTCTGTCCTTGATTTGCTTCTCAACTTGGCTATTATTGGTGTATACAAAGGATACTGATTTGTGGACATTAATTTTATATCCTGAGACATTACTATGTTTCTTGATCACTTCCAGGAGTCTTGTAGTTGAGTCTCTGGGGTTTTCTAAGTATAAAATCATATCATTGGCAAAGAGCAAGAGTTTGAACCTTCTCTGTCCCCATTTAGATGCCCTTAATATCCTTCTCTTGTCTGATTGCATTGGCTTGAACTTCTAGAACTGTTATGAATAGTAGTGGTGATAGAGGACATCCTTGTCTGGTTCCAGTCCTATGTGGAAAACTTTCAGTTTTATTTCATTCAATATGATATTAGCTATGGGTTTGTCATAGATGGCTTCAAACAGTTTAAGAAATATGCCCCCTCTCTACCCTATATTCTTAAGTGTTCTTGTTAGAAAAGGATGCTCGAATTTTATCAAATGCTTTTTCAGCATCTCTTGAGAGGATTATCCGGTATTTGTTTTTGCTTTTATTGATATGGTGAATAACATTTATGGATATCCTTATGTTAATCTAGTCTTGCATCCCTGGAATGAAGCCTACTTGATCGTGATGTATACATGTTTTTAATGTGTGGCTGTAATCTATTTGCTGAGATTTTTATTAAGTATTCTTGCATCAATATTCATTAGTGAAATTAGTCCATAATTCTCCTTTTTAGTGGGTCCTTTCCTGATTTTGGTATCAGGGTAATGTTTACTTTAAGAATGTGCTAGAGAAGGTTTCTTCCTTCTCAACGTTTTAGAATAGGTTCTGCAGTATAGGTACAAAGTCTTCTTTGAAGGTTTGATAGAATTCTGGTGTGAAGCCATCTGGTCCAGGACTTTCCTCTTGTTGGAACCTTTTTTATTATTTCTTTGATCTCAGTGCTTGATATTGGTCTGTTCAAGAGATCTATTTCTTCCTTAGGGAGATGGTGTGATTCCAAGTATTGGTCTTTTTCCTCTACATTGTCAGATTTCTGGGCATAGAGTTTCCTGTAGTAGTAAGAGATAATCTCTTGCATCTCTGTGACATATGTTATTTTCTCTTTTTCTTTCTGATTGAAAGGAGGAGAAAGGCAGAGGACTAAGAGCAATGCCTCCCAAAACTATCAAAAAATATATATCAAATTGATATAATGCCATATTTTTAAACTTTAATAAGAAAAATTTTATATATTTAGGGAAGCTGTGTGTGAATTAGTCATAGGTACATAAAAATGAAAGAAATGAAAGAATGAGACAGTTTTTAAAGGAAAGCAAAAAGGTGTATAAGACATTAAGTAATGCAAACCCAGAAACAAAATCTCACATGTATTGTCAAATGCTTTTTGACAAGGCTATCAAGACTGTTCATGGGAAAGGACAGCCTTTTCAATAAATTATGCTGTAAGAACCAGATATTCATGTGAAAAAGGATCAAGTCAAATGCTTACCTTACATCATATAGAAAAATTACCTGAAAATGTGTGAAAGACCTATATGTGAGATCTAAATTTTTTTTTTT
This sequence comes from Galagoides demidoff, assembly GCA_963574575.1. Taxonomy (NCBI): domain Eukaryota; kingdom Metazoa; phylum Chordata; class Mammalia; order Primates; family Galagidae; genus Galagoides; species Galagoides demidoff. The sequence goes on along the minus strand of CAUYQV010176537.1, from coordinate 26,076 downwards.
TTGAGACAGAGCCTCAAGCTGTTGCCCTGGGTAGAGTGCTCACAGCTCATAGCAATCTCCAACTCCTGGGTTCAAGCCATTCTCTGCTTCCGCCTCCCAAGTAGCTGGGACTACAGGCACCTGCCACAATGCCTGGCTATTTTTTGGTGCAGCCATCATTATTGTTTGGTAGGCCCAGGCTGGATTCAAACCCACTGGCTTAGGTGTATGTGGCTGGTGCCTTAGCTGCTTGAACCACAGGTGCCAAGCCATGAGACCTAAAATTATGAAACTCTGTGAAGAAAACATAGAGGAAAACTTCATGACATTGGATTAGACAATGATTTCTTGGCTGTGATACCAAAATCATAAGAAATGAAAGCCAAAGTAGCCAAGCAAAACTTCATCAAAATTAAAAGCTTCTGTACATTAAAAGCACTGTTAGGGTAAAAAGGCAACCCATGAAACATGGAATGGGAAAAGTATTTGTGAATAATATATCTGATAAGGGATGAATATCTAGAATATAAAAAGAACTACAACTCAAGAAGAAAAGGACAAGCTGATTAAGATACAGGTAATAAACTTAATATACATTTCTCCAAGGATGATGTCTAAATGGCCAATAATCACTTGAAAATATGCCCCCAATCACAAATCATTAGGAAAATGTAAATCAAAACTACAGTGGGATACCACTTTCTACCCAGTAGGATGGCCATTATGAAAAAAATAAAGTTTTGGCAAGGATGTGGAGAAATTGGAAATCCAGTGCATTGCTGGTAAAAACCTAAAATGGTAACTATTTGGTGGTTCTCAGAATATTAAACTTAGAATTATATGATCCAGCAATCCCACTTTGCATATACTCAAAAGAATTGAAAGTAGACTTAAAAGATATTTGTACACCCATATTCATATCAACATTATTCACAATATCCAAAAGAAGGAAACAATGTAAGTGTCCATCAATAGAGGGACAGATAAACAAGGTGTGTATATACTTAACAGTAGAATATTATTTAGCCTTAAAAAGGGAGGAAATTCTGATGCATGCTACAACACAAGTGAATCTTGAAGGCATTTTGCTTTGTGAAGTAAGCCAATCAAGAGATGACAAATGTATAATTCCATTACATGAGCTACTGAGTCAAATTCATAGAAACAAAAAGTAGAATGGCATTTTCCAGGGGAGCAAGGTAATGGGGAGTCATGATTTGATGGGCACAGAGTTTCAGTTTGGGAAGGTGAGAAAGTTCTGGAGATGGATGATGGTGATGGTCACCTAGTTCAGTTAATGCCACTGAACCGTCCACTTAAAAATGATTAAGATAGCAAATTTTATCTTATGTATATTCTACCACAATTAAAAAATTTTTGGACTACCATGCTAAGCATCAAATAAACATGTCTCAGCATGATTTTTTGCTAACTAAACCTGAAAGAATCTGCTTAAATTCTCTGTATCACATAATACCACAAATTTTTTATAGTTTTTAGTCTGCTTCCCAAATAAAATGAGCATCTTCATTAAAAAGAATTACCTAAAACATTACATGGCTTGGCTAAGATATAAATTTATATCAATATTATTATGTACACACTGAATGCTGATTTTATCTTATATTCATTTGGGAATTGGGGAAGGGACAAATATAGTGTAAGACAGTTAAGATTTTTACTTCTATTGTTAAGCAGCCAATAAACTATGTCTAAAATTATAAATTTAAGACACAGTGGTTCATGTATGTTATTTGTACAGATTGAGTCAAAATGCTACGAGATCTGAAAGTAGCTGTTTCTGAGAACTTTGAGAATATGGTATGTCACGGATACTTTTTTTCTATAAACCTGATAGTATTATCCCATTTTTAAAAACCACACATGTGCATATACTTACAAACATGAAAGTTAATGAAAAAGCGTGTATATGTGGACATACACACTCATAGATTTGTTGACTAGCTCTAGTAACATGACACATTCTTGATCATAGAATGTGATTTGGATGACTATAAATGTTAATGATTATAATGAGTGTTGTGATTTAATAATGCACTTATACTACCTGCTCTGGAAGGAGCCAGCTTCTATGAGAGAAAGCCTGTGGGGAGTCCATGTGTGAGGGGTCCTATAGTCAGGACTACTCTGCAAGCCATGGAAGTAAGCTATCACTTTGGAATAGGAGCTCCACAGCCAGTCAAGTGTTAAGATGATACTGCGATGGCCAACGTCTCTGTATTTACTAGAGTCAGAACCACCCAGGCAAGTTGCTCCTAAATTCCTAACCCACAGAAACTGTAAGAGACAGTAACTATTTGTCATTGTTTTAAGCTGCTAAACTTGGAGGTAAATTGTTATACAGTAACCGATAACATATATAGATTTTGGAGGAAATTGAGGCTTAGAAAGATGGAAGGACCTGCCCATACATCCTATCTAGTAAATAAGTGGTGGTGGCGGCAAAGTTGAAACCATGTTTTCTGACCTCAGATGCAATGCTCTTTATTTACAACACAAAAGTAGCCTCGTACTCCCAAGGACAGTGTGATGGACTATCAGTTTTCCATTCTCTTAGGTCAGTTTTGACATAGGTAAGTTCATTCTGACAGGTTTTAAGTGCGTAGACTTCTTGGAAATTATGACATCCAAATCAGATCTCAATTAGCAAACTCAGTGCAGTGTAGAGCTCTGCATTCATTTACGGGCTGGTATCTAAGATCACTGTTCCCGAGTAAGGAAGCATTGTAACAGACAAATCTGGGAGAAGCTAAGTACCCCACATGTACTGAGTTCCCATCTGGCCCCCACACTGAGTCATTTCTTTTCTATATATTACCTTTTCATTTATCTCATGGATTCTGCCTTTGAATGAAAAGTACATTAGAAATAACATTCATGTTGTAACACTATAAAGAAATTATAACTGCTCATTTTCTCTGTAAGTGCACTAAACATAGAAATAGCTATTAACTTCTTGCTGCCTTCCTACTGTATCTGAGTCAGTGTTTCAATTTGCCCTTCTCTTCATCTCACAGATTTTTAATTTTCTGTTTCATTTAAGGTCATTAAGGAATCTTACATAAAATGGGCAGAAAGGCTAGTGTTTAGTCATTTTTAATTTACTGTGACACACACTTTTGCTGACTTACTGAATGAACTGAGGTTATCATAATGTGTCATCTGTGCTCCCCGATGCTCTCGGATTGCATTTCCATGTGGATGCATTTTCCATTAGAAGTCATCCTGCACACTCAGTCCCCCTGTTAAACGAGTCCTAGATTGCACAGCCCTCAGGAGGACTTACTAGCCTGATGTGGAAGTGCCCTGAGAGTGGGATAAAAGATGAAGCCATTGCCAATAATTTAGGACTTCCTAGGACAAAGGAGTTTCGTCTTTCGGCCAGTCTCCCTGCTTACCAGCCCAGAAGGCCTAACTCCTGGCTAGTCAGTTGCCTCAGCATCCTGTAACCCACACTAGGCCATGCTAGGACAACCTGTATTGATGTAGGTCATTCTAGCGTCCTGGGAGGCTGTGGAGATGACAGGATGGGTGCTTGGGGTTGGGCACGAGCTTGAGACATGAGGAAAACTCACACAAATGCCTGCAAGGGCACTGAGAGAAGAAAGAGGTTCTTGTCACCCAACTTCACACAGCTATGGTCTTCAAATCATCATCTTCCTCCTCCCTCACTCATGTCAAGGTCAGGGATAACTGCTCTATAGCCTAAAGCTGAAGAAAGACACACCCTGTAGGATTGCTCTCCAAAGGCCAGTTCTCAACCCTTTTGTTCTCTTATCATTTCTACAATGGAGACTGACAGCTGAATGTGCACACTGCTGCCTTCCTTGGACACTTGAGATGCTAAGTGGAGAAGCTTTGGCCAATGAGACCTAAAGAGGAGTCTTCTGAGGGTGCTTGTAAAAGTTTTGGCTTTCTTGGTAAAACAGATTTGATGTGGTTGGGTCAGTTCTTTGCCTCCCTGCTTTGACTCGCTTGGAATATGTGTGTCAGGCTGGAGGACCGGCAGCTTTCTTGTGCTCGTGAGCTTAGTGAACTCACATGCTAGGAAAGGCAGTGTAGGCAGGAGGAGGACCCTGCATCCCGATGACATCTTTCAGCCCTGACACCAATCTTAGACTGCCTGCTGCTGAACTTTGTGGTAGGCTGAAAAACAAACCAAAGTAACTATTGGTTAAGCTTTTGAGAATACTTGGGTATTCTAGTCCTTAATGATACATGAATAAGTGGATTTATTTTTGATGCTCTAGTGTAGAGCAATACACTGTTTTGGTGTTACTGTCCTTTAGGCTGGATGATTCTTTTGCAGGTGGGAGGCTGTCTGTTTATTGTAGGACATTTGGCAGCATCCCTGGCCAGGTGTTAGTAGCATCTTTTCACTTGTGACAACCCAAAATGTCTCCAGACATTGGTAAATATCTCCTGCAGGATAAACCTCCCCTTGCAGAAGCAACAGAGGCACAATGAGATGGGGCTTGTACCGCTGCACAGGCAGTCTTAGAAATGCAGTTGTCCTCCTGTATCAGCCAGCATGGGTTGGTAACAAAGGAGCCCCAGATTTCAGTGACCTACAACAACAAAGGTTTGTTTGTTGCTCAGTATGCTCCATATCTGCAGTGACTTGGCCGAGGTTTTGCATTATTTTTGGCTTAGGACCCAAGATAATGGAATAGCTTCATTTCGAATATTTCCAGTTATTCAGAGAAAGGAAAAATAGCCCAGGGCAAAGCAGGTGCTGCCCCTTAAAATTTTTGCCTGGAAGAGACACATGCCACTTCTGCTAATATTTTATTAATCAAAGCAAATCACAGAGCCCTGCCTTAGTGTAATCAGGTGGGGGAAGTATCATCTTTCCAAGGGGAGGAGCACCAAATATGGGTTTGGAAAAAGTAATACAGTCTACTATGCCATATGAGAAAAGTAAACTCTTGAAAGGAAGATATTAGCTAATGACAATTGTTCTGCCCAGACCTGCTTTTAAATCTATTTTCTAGGCTACCCCACTTTCTCAGAGGAGAGGGTCAGCATACTTCTTGGCAGAAAAGGATAGAATCAGAGAAGGGGTAGAGTTTAGGAAAATTCTAATCTCTGGGAAAAAATGTGGAGAATGAAAGTCCAAAAGAATTTAGCTGTTTGCTCAGAAAAAAGTCAGGAGGAGCCTGAACTAGTGTAGTGGTCAAGTGCATAAATTTTGGAGTCAAACCACCTACTTTCAAAGTAGAATTCATGACTTTCTTTCTGACAGTGGACAGTTACATAACTGAGTCTTCATTCATCTGTAAAAGAAGGTAAATGATTCACATAGCATTATTTGAATATAATGCAAATTTTTAAATATAATGATTAGGACAACTAGCCCCAGCATATAATCAATAAATGTCATCTGTTCTAACATAAGCAGCAGTTTTGCACAGCTCTTAGAATCATCATCTCTGGAAAAGCAAGTTGTTCTGTGAAATCTGTTTTTGATCACTTTATTTTACCGCTGTTCCTTTCCTGAGTTGCAGTCTGTCTTAGCCTGGGGTGATATAACAAAACACCGAAGGTTGGATGACTCAGACCATAGTTACTTATTTCTCAGGATTCGGGAGTTTGGGAAGTCTAAGACCCAGGAGCTGGCAGATTCAGTTTTTGGTGAGGACCCTCTTCCTCTTTCTGCTCTATTGATAGCTGACTCTCTCTGTGTGCTCACATGGTCTTTCTGGGTGCATGCTTTCATAGGTAGCTCTTCTGGGGTTGGCAGAGATCACTTTCTCTTCTTAAAAGGGTACCAATCCCATCATGAAAGTCCCACCCTTCTGACATAATCGCCTCCCAAAGGCTCTACCACCTAATTCCATCATGTTGGGGGGTAGAGTTTTAACACATGAATTTTGGGGGGGACACAAACATTCAGTCCATAACACAGTCTCTGATCATTTCTCTTTGGTTTGGACCCTGGAACTCAGGACTGCAGCTTCCTTGATGCATGGAGGATGTGGTGTAGGAAGGAGGAAGTGGTGAGGGGCAAAGTTGAGGCAGGTCTTACCACCTGCCCTTACTTCTCGTTGTACTGCTGGAACATCCAGTGGGGTAGGCTACTACAGGCCACAGAAGGCGTGGGGGCACATTAAAGAGAATTTACATGGAAAGACTCTTAAAACTGTCTAAAGGAAAAAAATATTCCAAGGGAAAGATTTCAAAAAGTTAAAGCCTTTGTAGGTGGTCTTCTCCAGGACACATCCAAATACCTGCCCTTTCACACCGGATCTTTTTTTTTTTTTTTTGGAGACAGAGCCTCAAGCTATCCCCCTGGGTAGAGTGCCATGGCATCACAGCTCACAGCAACCTCCAACTCCTGGGCTCAAGCGAGTCTCCTGCCTCCACCTCCCAAGTAGCTGGGACCACAGGTGCCCGCCACAACGCCCAGCCATGTTTTGGTTGCAGCCATCATTGCTGTTTGGCAGGCCTGGGCTGGGGATTCGAACCTGCCACCTTAGGTGTACGTGGCTGGCGCCTTAGCTGATTGAGCCACAGGCGCCGAGCCAAGTGAGCTCTTATGTCAGAAAAATCCACCTGGGGTCGTCGCAGATGTAAAGGAGCCAGAGCACAGGCCTGGTTCTGGGGAAGCCTTGCGGCTCTGCCCACTAGGATGTTTTCAAAGAGTAACCCAGGGTACCCTTTTCTCCTCTGGGAAAGTGAGGGAGAGGTAGAACCACAGAGGAGAATGTAAACAAGTACCTAGCACCTCTTCCCAGCCCAGCTGTGGAGGGGAAACCCTATAGGGTTGGGGGGGGGATCAGGTTCAGGGCCCTCAGGGCAAGGAACAGGCTCCCTGATGGCTGTTCTGCAGCAGCTGCTGGAACAGTGAGTGGGGCTGGTTGCGCAGGGCAGCAGGGGAGTCCAGCTCCACGACCCTTCCCATGTGCAGCACCAGTACCCGGTCAGAGTTCAGGATTGTGTTGAGCCTGTGTGGGAGGAGTTGGTGAGTGTTGGGGGACAGTACCCTAAAAGAGAATGCTGACCTGCTTTGCCTCCTCTCCCCTAAGATCAGCACAGGTCTGTCCCACAGGCTTTAGTCCCTGGCTCTGGGCTAGAGGAGGGCCGGTAGCAGTCCCTCAGATAATGTGCTGTAAAGGGCCAGGTAGTGCCTGGAAAAGGATCAGTTGAGTTCATGGGGTAAGGGGTCCTCTCTAGGGCTCTGACTCCTGGGGTCCCTGATTAGACTATCACTCTGGACACCTGCATACCGATGGGCAATAGTCAGTACTGTCTTGTTGGCAAAGCGTTTGCAGATGGTCTGCTGGATCAGCTGGTCTGTCTTCTGGTCCACACTTGCTGTGGCCTCGTCAATACATAGGATCTGGAAGAGGGGAAGAGAGTAGGGGATCAGGAGGAGAGGTTGTAAGGTGGGCTGGGGCTGACCTGGGCCCAAACATCAGGCCCCCCTCAAGCTCCCAGCTCCAGCTCTGAAAGGAAAACAAACTTGGTCCTCTGAAACTTCTCCCCAACCCACCTTCCCATCCCTCTTGAATCACCCTTCTTCTCTGCTTACCTTGGCATCTGTGAGGAGAGCCCTGGCCAGACACAGTAGCTGCCTCTGCCCCAGGGACAAGCTCCGGCCCCCCTCGCCTAGCTCACCATCCAAACCACCTGCAAGGACCACATCTTCAATGCATGGTCCAGGCCTCTCCTTGCTCCCTCCTGGCTCTAGGGTCAGGGCCCAGCACTCACCCATGGATACAATCACCTCACTCAGGTGGCACTGCTCCAGGGCCTGCCACAAGGCCCTGTCCTCATGTACACCTTGGGGGTCCAGGTTTTCCCGAACTGTCCCACTGAACAGAAAAGGCTCTTGAGGGATGATAGCCAGCTGGGATCTGGGGGGACAATGACATGGGGTTCCAGGCTGGAGATGTGGCCACTTTTGCTCCTAGCACAGTTTTTAGCTATAGAACTAGCCCCTCCAGGATAGCCGGGGAGAAGACCTGAATATAACCCCCTCTCTGCTCCTTACCCACCCCCACCAAATGACCAGTCAGCTATGGATCTAGGACTGTGCTGGTGCTATGAACCATAGAAACCAAAGTTCTAGACTCTGTCCCTAAGAAGCTTACATCTTGCTGAGGTACAAAAACTCAGAGAAAATGGGCTAAACTGTGTATCACTGACTCCAGGGATAGCAGTGGCTGGGCAGGGAATGACTAGATGGATAAATGGGAATGGGTAACTTCAAGGTTGGAGTGAGCCTGGAATTGGATCCTGAGGAGCTATATGGTCAAGCTATATGTAAGGCCACCACAGCTTAGAAGAGAAGGCAGATGACATAGGTCAGGACTTGGGGTCATTCACATGTCCAGGGCTTTAGGACACAGGTTTCCTATCTTTTCCATGTCATGGAACCCTGAGAAAATGATACTAGGTTAACCAGGGAGTAGGAGTTGGGGATACATAGCTTCAGATGAGGCCACCTGTGCTTATGGGCAACTGGCCCAGGTTTCAAGCTATTCCAAGTACTAGCTGTTTAGCTTGAGGTTGAGGGGATCAGTATCTCGAGGCACAGTACTGGGAGATTCTGATATGGAAGGCAGCAACTATGCCCTAGAGTAGAGGGTGTACACTGGGAAATACAAGAAAGATGAAGCTAGAAAGGTGGCCTGGGTCAGAGTGAGGAAGACCTTGAGACCACCAGCTGTGACTCTGGACCTGAGCACTAGGAGTTTGCTGTCTTCACTTGCTTATTCTATCTTCTGTCTCAGGCCCTGTCAGCCCTGGCTACCCCGAATCTAATTTTTTTTTTTTTGGGTTGGGGCTGGGTTTGAACCTGCCACCTCCAGCATATTGGGCTGGTGCCCTAATCCTTTGAGCCACAGGTGCCATCCCTATTTTTGTTTTTTGACAGTGTCACTATGTTGCCTTCGATAGAGTACTGTGACATCACAGCTCACAGCAACCTCAAATTCTTGGGCTTAAGTGACTTTTTCTTGCCTCAGTCACCCAAGTGACTGGGACTACAGGTGCCACCCAATGCCTGGCTACTTTTTTTTTTTTTTTCCTGAGACAGAGCCTCAAGCTGTCCCCCCTGGGTAGAGTGCTGTGGCATCACAGCTCATAGCAACCTCCAACTCCTGGGCTCAAGCAAGTCTCCTGCCTCAGCCTCCCAAGTAGCTGGGACCACAGGTACCCGCCACAGCACCTGGCTATTTTTTTTTTTTTTTTTGGGTTGCAGCCATCATTGTTGTTTGGCGGCCCAGGCTGGATTCGAACTTGCCACCTTAGGTCTATGTGGCTGGCGCGTTAGCCACTTGAGCCACAGGCGCCGAGCCCCAGCTACTTTTTTGTTGTAGTTGTCATTGTTATTTAGCTGGCCCAGGCCAGGTTCGAACCTGCCAGCCAAATGGTGCATGTGGCTGGCATCATAACCACTATGCTATGGGCACTGAGCCACTGCCCCGAATCTATATTAAAGCCTTTCTAGCTGTGATCTCCTCTAAGTCCTAGTAGTTCTGGTTCCCCAATTCCCTCATCTCTGACTTTCTCCCCCAGACCTGAGCTCAGGCAGCTCCAGCTGGCTGGTGTCCACACCGTCCAGTAGCACTCGCCCAGAAGTGGGTTCCAGCAGACGGAAAAGCACCAACAATAGGGAAGACTTGCCAGAGCCTGTGCGGCCAACGATGCCCAACTTCTCTCCAGGCTGCACGCGGAAAGTCACTCCATCCAAGGCATTGGGAAGCCCTGGTCGGTATGCCAACACTACATCCTGGAACTCCACACTCCCCTGGGTCAGCCAGCAATTGCCCAGCTGGTAGGGTTCATGGGCGGAAGACAGAGGGAGATGAGTGAGATGAGGAGTGATGATGAAGAAGGGAGAAAGAGAAATGGATAGTGTGAGAAGAAATGTAGGGGAATGAAGAGAGATGCAGAGGAAGGGGGCACAGTAAAGAATGATAGTGACCATGCAGAGAGGCTAAAGAGCTGAGAAAGATGAATGAGAAGCAAAAACAAAGGAACCAGGAAGAGACTGAGGCCTTTAGGAGAACCCTGCAGGGGTCTGGCCTAGGCTGGGGATATTGGCTCACCTCTAGTGGCTTGCCCTGAGGCTCCTGGGGCAGGTCGCAGGAGTACTCCTCTAGCCGCTCAACGCTCACTAGCATGGCTTCTGTCTGTGTGAAGCTGCTCACCAGGCCTGAGAGCAGGCCTGTCAAGGACAGAGCATAGGACAGCGACAGGCCCACCAGTCCTGAGAGAGAGGAACGCCAGTTGCTGGGGGAGCCTGGACACTGGGACATATGTTGAAGGAGGGGGCAGGACAGAAAAATCCCAAGCTGTGGATTGTGGGCATTAGAGGAGGCAGTGGAGAAGTGCCCTAGGCCAGGAGCACAGAAGGCTGATGCAAAGCAGTAGAGCAGGCCTGGAGAAGCTCGGAGGGAGGCAAGTGGAAGACTGAAGTGGGCCTGGGCAGGGTGATGAGGATGGGGATGGGGTGAGGGAAGAGACTGAGATCAGAAACTCTGAAGGCTCATTCTGGTCCCAGAGCTGCAACCACCTGACAAGTCATTCCTGGAGACTATCTCCTCAACCCTAAACTAAGAGTGATGATGATTATTACAAATTAACCTCACAAAGAACCCTGGGTGGAAGGTGAAAAAGTTAGGTAAACAGTACAGGGAGGCGTCTAAGGTGGGGGTTGAAATAACTTGCTCCTGAGGTAGGGGTGAAAGGATCTTAGGGTGGCACCTGGGTTGGCGAGGCCCTGCTGGTGCTGCACCAGGGCAATGCCTGCAATGGCACTGACTACTGCTGCCCCTATGAGCTGTAGCCGAATGTCCAGCCACTGCATTGCGGCACTGGCAGCAAACTGGCACCTCTGGTTTAGCTCAAGGAGTCGCTGGTTCTCTTCTTCAAACCTGGGAAAGGCCAGGAGGGAGGTAAGGCCACTCTACCCAGACCCACCCAGACTTCTTTGCTATAGAACACCTCTTTCTTGGGAGCTGACCTATATACACCCATAGGCCTCACTCACAAATAGACATGTCAATGTGTTCTTTTGAAGGCTATCTACTCTGTTTCACTATCTCCTTCTTCTGTTTTCCTCTTTCCCCTAATGTCCTCACCTACTCTGCTTCTACTCTAGGATTGAACCCTGTACTCCACATGTCCTTTGTCTTGCCAACACCTCATCCCCTGAGTTCTGGATGGGAGGGGAAGATGTCACACACCTGTAGGTGGCCCCAGTGGCTCGGAGTACAGGGAGGCCAGCCAAGGTGTCAGCCAGGTGGGTATAGAGTGGAGATAGAGTGAGGCTGCCCAGGCGCCGCAGCTCCCGAGAGGAGGCCCTGTAATGGCACTGCACGCGATAATAGATGACACTCAAAGGTGGCAGCAGCAGCAGTAGCCAGGGCAGGCCAAAACCCAACACAGCCAGGAGGCCCAGCAGGCCTGCCGTGTTGGCCAGGAGGATGTTGAGGATGAAGGGCAGGCTGTCATCCACACAGGCCACGTCAGAGGAGAAGCGGTTGAGGACCCGGCCCGTGGGCGTGGTGTCGAAGAAAGTCACTGGTGTCTAGAAGAGGGGGTGGTTGGGCAAGAGCAGGGTCTGGCAAACAGGGGTGGTAAACAGTCCTGGGGTGGGCAACCCAAGGTAGAGAGTAGGAAAGGGGTAAAGTATCCTCAGAGATTGGGGGCAGAAAGGAGGGGCTGGTGGAACTTGAAGAGGGTTCAACATAGAGATTCTCATCCCTCTGGCCAGTGGCAACTCCAAAATGCTATGCTGGTCATTCCTCTCCCTCTGGGCTAGACATACCTACTACCCTTTTACAGGCAGAGAGATAATGCTCTCAGAAGACGGAAACCTCTGGCCAGTGAGTGAGATTTAGTCAGATGTCAGGAAGAACATTCTGACTGCCCATGGCTGGACAGAGTGGTGATATTATTGGTCAAAGTCAGTATCATCTCATGGTTAAGAGCTCAGCCTTTGAGGTCAGAATGTAACTTGAATTCCAGCTTTGCTACTTGGTACATGTGAGAACCCAGGCAAGAGACAAAGTCCCCTATTTCTCATCTGAAAAATGGAGGTAATAATAGAACCGCACCTCATAAGGCTGTTAGTAGGATTAAACACCAGAAATACTGCAGTCTATTGCTTAGCAAGGTCTGCCTAGAAAGAAGTAAGTGCCCAATAATTGCTACCTATTTGGACTACTATTTGGAGGTACTGTCTGAAAGACAGCCCTTTCTCTTCTCCTGCTTCCCTGTCCTCTGTCTCTACCTTTACTTTGGGAACTAAGTAAGCAGGAGACTATGTCAAATGACTTTCTGAAGCACCTCCTAATGCCAGCTTATAGAAATTAATTCCTTCATAGAATGAAGATGTTTCCCCCTGGGCTCCTGGAGGAGAGGTAGAACAGTGGCAGCAGCTCTCTGAGAGTCAGTGGAAAGCCCCTGTGGTGCTGAGTTTACAGACTGGCTCTCCACAGAACTGGCTATGGCCAGGTCACTTCAATTCCCAGCACTTGAGTTTCCTCTTCTGTAAAATGAGGATTACAGAACCTACCTCACAGGGTTATTTCAAGGCCAATAACAAGAAAACTAACACAAAAAGGGCTTTGTAATAATAACATTTTTTTTTTTTGAGACAGAGTCTTACTATGTCACCCTCAGTAGAGTGCTGTGACGTTACAGTTCACAGCAACCTCAAACTCTCGGGCTTAAGCAATTCTCTTCCCTCAGCTTCCCAAGTAGCTGGGACTATAGGCACCAGCCATAACTCCAGGCTATAATAATAACATTTATAATAACTGTCAAGTGAGCACTTAGTGTGTGCCAAGCACTATCCTAAGTACTTTCCATGTGCTAATTGATTTAATCTTCATAATAAGTATGTTGGGTAAGCAACAGATCACATATATACAGAGTAACAGGGATGGGTCTTAGAAATAGTCCTACAGGCTCAGTGCCTGTGGCTCAAGTGGCTAAGGCGCCAGCCACATACACCTAAGGTGGCGGGTTCGAATCCAGCCTGGGCCCGCCAAACAACAATGACAGCTGCAACCAAAAAAAAAATAGCCAGGTGTTGTGGCGGGCGCCTGTGGTCCCAGCAACTTGGGAGGCGGAGGCAGGAGACTCGCTTTAGCCCAGGAGTTGGAGGTTGCTGTGAGTTATGCCACAGCCCTCTACCCAGGGGGACAGCTTGAGGGTCTGTCTCAAAAAAAAAGAAATAGTCCTACAGCCGGGCACAGTGGCTCACACCTGTAATCCCAGCACTTTGGGAGGCTGAGGCGGGTGGATTGCCTAAGCTCACCAGTTCAAGACCAGCCTGAGTCAGAGCAACCCCACCTCTGGGTATGGTGGCAGGTACCTATAGACCCAGCTACTCAGGAGGCTGAGGCAAGAGAATAGCTCAAGCCCAAGAGTTTGAGGTTACTGTGAGCTATGATGCTACAGCACTCTACCAAGGGCAACAAAGTGAGACTCTGTCTCAAAAAAAAAAAAAATGAAAAAGAAAAAGAAAAGAAAGAAATAGTCCTACATAAAACTGTAAGAAACAGAATGTGAGATCTAACGCAATATCATTTACATAAGTTAAAAATACAGGCACACAAAATAGGCCTTTAGCAAAAAGACAAAAAGATATATACTAAACACACTTAGAATGGTTGGTTATCAGGGAAGTGAGGGGAGATGGAAATAGGGTATGGTGATAAAGGGGGATGGATAAAGAAATAAAACAGAAAAGGGGGCTTACATGAACTAAGGGGTCAAAACTAAAGTAACTCTGAGGTAGATTCTAATATTGCCCTGTTTTACAGATGAGGAAACTACAACCCAGGCAGCCACTCTGGGTTTCAGAGGTTGTCACATGTTGCACCTGACCTGAGGACTAGGGATGCAGGGGGGCCAATGTACTGGGAGGACATTCTGTATGGCCAGGGTTGGGCTCCCCCACTCCTGCCCTCCATCTTCTCACCGTAAGGACTCGATGCAGCAGCCGGCGATGCAGGGTGGCAGCTGCTTGGAGGATGCCTGCTGCAAAGAGCACTGCCCGCAGTAAGGTGCAGAGGGAGTTGACACCAGCGATGGCCGCATACACGGTGAGGTAGAAATGGATGTCTGAGGAGCCATTGGGGGCTGCTTTGGGTAGTGGGAACACTGGGGCGCTGGGTGATGGGGAGGAGGCTGTGGGTAACCGAAAATAGGGCCACTTGGGGGGTCCCTTATCCTCCCCCTTCTACTTCTCCCCACTCTCCAGGAAACACAGCCCCTGGAATACCAGCCACAGCCCTCAGTTCCTGCCTGGCAACCACACACCAACCACTACTTTTGCAAAAGTAGCATCAGGCTTTCTCCCAGCTCAAGCCACTCACTAGAGGCTTCTGGAGGAGAAGAGGAGTAGCTGCGGAGAGAAGAGCCCCATGGAACCTGGGCTGGTGGAGGCTAGTGCCTGCAGGGAGCTGTTCTTGGCTGCCTTCAGCTGAGAGATCCAGTGGGAGAGCCACCAGTCAGCAGTGTTCCGCGTGGCTGGGTGTGGACAGGAAGGAAAAAGCTGTGAGAGAGACTCCTTCATTCTATATAAATATAGCCTCCCCTCCCTTTCTCTTTCCTCGATTCTGGTTTGGACCCTTCTTCATCCTTCTGTCTCCCCTCCCCCCCATGCACCAGCCCATATCCTCCTCAGTGTGTACAGGCCTTCATCCTTTTCCGGGAGAGAACATTATCTCAAATTTGCAGAATGGGAGCTAACCTGAGGGTAAGAACAGAAGATGGCTACTGAGTGCACCCTCTGGGCACTGAGCCTCTCTTAGAATCCTGGGGTGGTGAGGGGTGGGAGAGGGAGGCAGGGGCTGCCTTTTGTCCCAGCTGTTACCCATGTTAGATGCATCTCTGGGGTTTGTGATTAGTACAAAGGAATGGGCACCTGGACAACCTGGTGGGATTTGTGGGTACATTCTCACCTTGCATGAGGAGCAGAGAGAAGAGGATGGCTAGAGCTAGGCCCTGGCCCACGGCCCTCCAGTATGCCCGGTACACATATAAGGCCACAGCACCCTCCTTCTTGCTTTCTTCCTGCAGCAGGCGGCCTGATGTGCTCTGTTCCACCTCCAGCCCCTCCTTTATTTTCTCTGGGTTCTGTACTGACTGGGCTATAGCTGTTAAGAAACAGGATGGGCACGGAGGAATTAAGCTTATAGGATGCCAGTTAAAAATCAGTTTCAGAGAAGCAGGCTAGCTTTGTTAAAAAACACAACAAAGGCTCGGTGTCTATGGCTCAAGTGGCTAAGGCGCCAGCCACATACACCTAAGGTATATTCTAATATACCCACCTAAGGTGGGTTCGAATCCAGCCCGGCCCACCAAACAACAATGACAGCTGCAACCAAAAAATAGCCAGGCGTTATGGCGGGTGCCTGTGGTCCCAGCTACTTGGGAAGCTGAGGCAAGAGACTCGCTTGACCCAGGAGTTGGAGGTTGCTGTGAGCTGTGATGCCAGAGCACTCTACCCAGGGGGACAGCTTGAGGCTCTGTCTCAAAAAAAAAAAAAAAAAAAAACACAACAAAACCTATAGAGTGGCAGTGACAAGCAAGCCCTTTCCACCTATGGGCTATACCTGAATCAGACTCTTGTCCATTCTCAGCCTGGGTTTTGGGGACTGCTTGCACCAATGGCAGAATCTCAGAGGGAGGCCCTGGAAGGTAGAAGGGGAGAATAAAAGGGGACTGTTCTGAGCCTATCCCATGCCTTTCTAAATGCATGTGGAGAGCCCACCTCCCACTCTTTTTGGCACTCCTCTCTAACACACCCTCATAGCACCCTGCCCTGAATCCCCCAGACTGTGAACAGCACTCATTAAGTCCATCCCTCTGCATGTGGATTTCAACCAGCAGAGGACAAACATCCACCCCTAGGAGGACAGCCATAGCCACGTGTGAGTATCCTGTCTAGGGTTACCTCTCATCACTGCCGAGCTTCTCCTGTGAGTCACCCAATTTCCAGCATCTGAATTTCCTATTTCTAGTTCTCAAGGCCCAGGGAACTTGCAAGTGCTCATGTGTCTCTGCATAATAATCCTTTAGAGTTTGGGGTTTTGTTTGTTTGTTTGTTTTACAAAAGGATTGTTCTAAACCTCACTGCTTCTCTTCTCTGAGAACATCAGATTGTTCTCACAGATCCTGGGCCTCTAAGTTCCCAAGAGCAGTCAGTCCCAAAGTCCATGAGTCCCAAATATGTTAGCTGCTGGCATTTCATCCATGAAATGGATGGGCACCTTTCCTCTCCTGTTCTCTGGTTTTCTCACCCAGTTCTGTTAAGGCAGGAGGAAGTGATGACTGTGCGCAGACCATACAGTGAAGGGTGGCAGAATCTGGACTTGACAATCCACCTGGGCAGAGGTCTCCCTCACATGACCAGTTTCTAGCCCCACATACCAGCCTGGATGAGGCGCCCAGCCTCCATCAGCAGCACCACATCAGCCCTCTCTAGGTACTCAGTGCGGTGGGTGCAGAGCAGCCTTGTGGTGTGGCTCAGCACTCCCAGGATGCACCTGTGCAGCAGGTGGGTGGCCACGTCAGCATCCACAGCAGCCAGAGGGTCGTCAAGGAGATAGAGTTCCTTTTCCTAGGGAGAGGTGGGGGCACCATAGGCACTAGGACCACAGTCCTCTGGCCAGAACCAAGAGACTCTCCTTGGGTAAGCCCATGGAGGTCAGAGAAGACAGTTTAGAAGTCATCTGGGGGTTACCCCTACAATGGCAGAGAAGGAAGTGAGACCTGAGGGTGGACTTCCCTCTAGTCAGGAAAGGCCAGCACCCCAGAGTCAGGGCGCAGCTCTGTTGGTCCCCAGTGCCTCAAGCATATAATACTTTTTAAAGGGTCTTTATTTCTGCCTTCAATCTGAAAAGCGGGGAAAGGATGACCAACATTTCAGGAACATGGGATGAGGAAGGGAAGGAACCATATGCTGAGGAAAATATCCCCATCCCCCCAACTCAGCCAAGCTTCCACGGCTCTGGACTCCCCTCACCTAATTAGCCATGTTGCCCCCTAGCAGTTTACCTGGTAGACAGCACGAGCAAGGGCAATCCGTGCCCGCTGTCCCCCACTGAGGGTCACACCCTTCTCTCCCACCTCTGTCTGGTCTCCAGCAGGCAGGATCTGATGGAAAAGGTACCTTAGTGGGTCAGAGAACTCCCCAACATCTTCTGGCTCATTTCCTATCCTTTGCCAGAGAAAGATGGTAGGGGTCAAGAGAGGTAGGCAGCTTGAGATTAGACTTAAATTTGGGGTAAGCTAGGCAGAGGAGAAAAGAAATAATTCCAACAAAACCTAGCATTTATTGAACACTTGCTATGTGGTTAGCATTTTACAGACACTATCTCATTTGAACCTATGACAACCTCACAAAGCTGGTATTATTTCCTTTTCACAGATGAGACCAATGCTTAGATTAACTACCTTGCCCATAGCTAGTAAGGGGCAGGACATAAATTCAAATTCTTAACTACTCTAACTACATTTGCTACCCTGCCATTTTATTTTATTTTATTTTATTTTTATTTTTTGAGACAGAGCCTCAAGCTATCCCCCTGGGTAGAGTGCCGTGGCTTCACAGCTCACAGCAACCTCCAACTCCTGGGCTCAAGCGAATCTCCCGCCTCCGCCTCCCAAGCAGCTGGGACCACAGGCGCCTGCCACAACACCCGGCTATTTTTGGGTTGCAGCTGTCATTGTTGTTTGGCAGGTCCTGGCTGGATTCGAACCCGCCACCTTAGGTGTATGTGGCTGGCGCCTTAGCCACTTGAGCCACAGGCGCCGAGCCTACCCTGCCATTTTAACAGGAAAATACAACACTGGACAAATTTAATGTTAAAGTTTTCATAGGTTTTTAGAGAAGAAATATACTCCAGGCCTTCCTGTGGTCTCAGGAATGGTCTACTAAGCTAAGGGGTCCTCAAACCCCGAGGAAGCACACGTTAGATGGTGAGTTAGTTTCCTGAGGGAAAATCTTTGTTATTTATCTAATAGTACCTAGAAAATTATCCAGGACCTATTAGACATATGGGGAAAGCTTGATGCAGAAACAAGTGATAAATGGCCCTAGGATGCTTCATGGTCAAAGTCAAAGGTATTCTGTTCCAGGAAATTGCACATTTACGTGGGTAGGGTAGTGGTGATAACAGTCCTTAAAGGGACATGGGGGTTAGGTAGGAAGTCATGGGAGAAGTCTGAAATCTCTTGCCCAGCAAATTTAGTACTCTGGATTGTGGACAAGGGGAAATTTAATGGGCTTGGCAGGTTTCCCTAAGGTAACCTGCAACCAAATAAGACCTTGACTCTTTCAAGCCTTCCCAGAGGGAGACAAGGGAGGGCTTCCTGAATCTGAACCAGTAGCTGAACTTACATAGAGCCAAACGTTATAGGGAACCCTCCCTGGCTCTAGAGGCCTCAGGGGTCTCCCAGCTGCCACATGGAATATTAGTGACCACCACTCTTCTAGGCCCTTTGGGGAAGGGGGAACCAAGCAGTTCTGGGAAGACCAAAGTATGATGGTCAGACTTGGACAAGTGATGCCTGAGTAGAAGCAAGCCCTTTCTAGAGAAGCAAGTCTCTAATTTGAGGTGTCAGTGACACATGGAGAACCAGGCAGTCAAGAGATTTCAAGGATAGGCACTCACGCTGAGGTCATCATTGAGGGCGCAGGCCTCTAGCACCTTCCTGTACAGCTGGGCATCAAATGTCTTCCCAAAGAGGATGTTGTCTCGGATGGTGGCAAACTGGATCCAGGGTTCCTGGGTAGCCAGGCCAAAGCCCTTGGACAGTCCCCACACTGCTACCCGCCCACGCAACCTGCAGAAAGCCAGGCCAACAGCATGGGGACCAGCTCCCCTTTGGGTCCCTCCATATCCAGTTCTGGCTTCCCAGAAGACTTTCCAGACTACTATCTTCTACAAAGTGTCACCTTCCATATCACCACATTTCTGAAAGAATAGCTAACATTGGATGTTTCCATTTCTTTTCTTCCCTCACTATTATATCTTATAATAATCTGGTATAAATGGGATGGTTCATTTTCTTGATTGCCTCTCCGTTTCCAGATTGCAAACTCTTCCAATAAAGGGACCTATTCTTGGTACCCTTGGCCCCTATAAAAGGTTTTTGACACATTGCAGAGGATTGGGAAGTGTTTGCTAAAGGGCTAAGCAAGGACAGGTTGGTTACCTGTGTAGCTCCCCAGTGATGGCAGCAAGAAGTGAGCTCTTCCCACAGCCCACTTTCCCCACGATGCCGACCAGCATACCCTGCAAGGAAGCCACAGAAGTGTCTGCTCTTTGCAGGGAAAGGTCAGAGGGAGGAGTGGTCTCCCTCCTGAGGCTCTAGGCTGTCAATCCTTCCACTGAGGCTTCTCTCTAGGCCCCAATTAGCATATAGGAAAAGAATCCTCTACCTCATGGGCTCCTCTGTTTGATCTAGGGAAGTAGTGTGTTTTATTCTCTACTCAGAGTTTTACCAGTTTCACTGTCTATGTGAAGATCTTCAGAAGGGGAGAAGCAAGCCAGAGGAAATGGGAGGAAAATGCCTAACAACTTCCAAGGTAAGCTCTGAGATAGCATCCCAGGATGGGGAGAGGGGAGAGAAGGACTCCAGATTTGGGATCCTGAATGCTGGGCTGGTTAAGTCAACCTGTGGCTAGACTTCTGATATCTTAGGACAAAAAGTGGTGCTTTGTACAGGTGTTTATTTCTGCAATTTTTTTTTAAACTTTCTGTTCTCTCTTTGTTTCTTACTTGTAACATGTGTTCATGGAGCTATCTTCTCAAAAAGAAAAAAGAAATTTCTATTTCCTTCTCCAAAAAGGGTCTAGGTTTGGAAGCTGTTTATGATGTCGTCATCCTGTCAGCCAGGGCTAATCCCTCTATAGTGGGCACCAGACTAATCTGAGACCTTTCCCTGGGAATTTGGGATCAGGCCCAGAGGCGGCTTCTCCTTCCTGTTGGCTATAGCCTGTGAATGGGAGAGCTGTCTGCAGTCACACATTTTGTCCAGTGGAGAGCGGGTCCACAGAGAGAGAAGAACTAGGCAAATACAGGGAGAGAAACACACAAAAGACAGGTCTGCAAGTTGAGGCCTGGTTCTGTGCTATTTCTAAGATCCAGTTGTGTTTTTGCCTTTGGATTCTTCAATTTATCTCTATATCCCTATTATAAATTTTTGTTTGCTTAAGCTAGCTCCAGTGGGTTTCTATGACATATCTAAAAAAGCCCTAACACACACATTAGCAAAATTCCTTTGAAAAATTCCAGTCTTGTCTTGCCTGAACTAAGAGGAAAAACAAAACATATAGCTCAAGCCAGAAACGTGAGCCAAATGTGGTGGAGGCAATTCATCCCCCACTGGAGAATGCTGAGTTGAGCTGTGGGGCATGGGGTTGGACAAAGGTCAGGAGCGAGTGAAAACTCAGGACTAGGGGCAAACAGGAGTCACCTTCTGCCAGGAATGTTCACGTTTTAAGTACTTCAACTATTTATGATACAGTGTGAGTCACCGGGTGTAATTGCTTTTCACCAGGCTAAATAGAAGATCATCTATCCCATTTGCAAAATCCTTCTCTTAAGGAGTTACTGGGCCTCTTCCCTAAGTCCCCAGCCTAGGGGAGGTACTGGAAAAGTCCTAGAACCTGTTCTGAACTCTATGGCTTCTGAGGGACATGGAGAGACAAATATTATCTGTTGGTTCAAACTGGGTGAATATGAGCTGCCTAAAGACCAAAGAGAGGTGTGACTACTCTGAAAAAGCTGAGTCTGGAGGAATGAGATTCAGGTATGAGGTGTCATCCCCTCTCAGATTAGAGCCTGCTCACCTAGTCCCTCTCCCTCCCTCAGCAGTTAGAGATGTAGAGCAACCTAGCTCCAACTGGCTCAGTCTTTGCTTATCTGTCACTGAGTCTCCATCTCTCATTAGTCTAGGGACTCTCCCAGGGTGTCTGTCCAACAAACCTTTTTCACCTCAAGGTGACTGATGAAGGTCTCCTGGCTGATTCCAACTGGGTCCCAAGAGAACAGGGCTCCATGTAGCTCCAGTACTACAGATGGCTCTGTGGGAGGATCTAAGCAGGGAAGAAGCCACTCAACTTGTACTCCTAATCTACCACCAGGGGAAATATGTCAGGGGACATGTTGCTGACTTGGGGAAAGTATATTAGTGGGCATGTTGCTGACTTGCCTGCCCCACATCTACACGCACAGGGCTAGCTCAGTCTTGGTCTTGGTCTCCTCCGCCTGTACACCACTGCCCCTGACTCATTTTGGCAGTGTCTATGCACAGCGTTAAGCAGCTACATTCCCCTCCTGACCAGATGCCAAGTTCTGCCCTTTAGCTTCCCATTACCTGGGCTGTAGTAGGCCTGGGGGTTGTGGTTTGGAAGATCGAGGAAACGCTGGATCCGGTCCAAGGACACTTTGGCCTCTAGGAGGCCATTAATCACCCAAGGGAAGTTGTTGAGGGGCAGAATGAGCATGCGCACCAGTGCCAGGGCTGTGAACACCTAAGTGGAATGTAAGAAGGGGAAAGCCCCTGGAGCCATCCAATGGGCTGCTGTACAGGTAGCCCCATGGAGTGGTCTGTGGAGGGAAGAACAGGGCAGCAGCAGAACTGAGGGGATAACTGGACAATCTTGGGATTAGAAGCGACAGAGGTGGCTACTCCTAGTTTCCTAAAAATTCCAGTATTCTTGCAGGAATCAAGGTTGCATCTTTGTAAGTGCATAGGCCTCACTTAATTTGAGACTTCCTCAGAATTTCCAAGTAGCAACATCAGCTGGCCTTGGCCAGACCCAGCATTGGATCACAGATTTTTCCTAAGACCATGAGAATGAGGAAAAAGGGACCTAATCCCAGCCTGGGCCTGATTGGAAGATGGAGTGAAAGAAAGAAAAGGAGGAAAGGAATTTTTCCACAGAGGGGAAAATTATATATCCACAGCCCCTTCAGAGTTTCCTCTTGGTTGGGAAAGGATGGGACAGTCAGGAATCCTTCCCTCCTCCCCAGCCCAGGACCAACCAAGAGCCTGAGCCCACCTTTCCACTCCACTCCAGTCCTCTCAATGCGCACCCTCCTATACCTTCCTAGAGCCGGCCCCTCCCTTCCTGGTCCTCACCTTGGTGGCCGTGAGCTGGTGTCCCATGAGGACATAAGTGATGAAGATGACGATGGAGATGACAACTGGCAGGGCAGCCCACAGATATACACAGGCCGCATCCAGGTATTTGATGACACGGAGTCGCCCCAGCTCTCGAGCCCGGTAGGCCTCTACCCGGGCCCCCAGTGCGTGCTCCCACCCGCAGAATTTGATGACCCGAATGCCACTCAGCAACTCTGCCATGAGCTAGGGATGGGAGACAAGAAAACAGTGTGAAGTGGAGATGCTGCTCATGTGTCTTCTCCTTTGTCAAGTCTTTATCAGGATCCTGGGAGTGAGTTCCCAGATACTCTGGACTTCCCTAACCCTGGTTTTCTTCCTCACCTCCATCCTTTCTGGAAATCCTGTCCCTCAAATCCTTCTAAGCCCTGGGTTGCTTCCCTTCCCAATGTCTCTTTTACTTCTCCATTTGCTCCAGCTGAGGATAGGTTAGAGCTGGAATTCCCCATATTCCTAGGAAAGGAAGTATGGAAGGTACAGGCACATCACCACAGTGGGGTAAAAGTATTCCTCCTTCCACCAGATGGGGGACTGAGGGCTACTTCCCAAAGCCAAAAGATATGGGCTTTAGGGGCCAGTCACCAGTTCTGCCCCATGGCTTGGGTGATACAGAAACTATTCCTCTATAAGGCATAAGAGGACATACCACAGCCAAGGTCAAACAGGCCAATGGGCCCAAGAAAGATGGGCAAGGGGCAGGAACTCCTTAGAGACATATGTAGTCCGCAGCTGTCAAGGTATGGGAAAAGGCCTCATGCTATAACCTGCTATTGACTCCCTCTTCTTCCTATTAGCACTCTGAGCTGTTCCAGTAAAAGGATGACAGCCATGCTGTAGGGACCCCCATGACTGCTATCCCTTTTGTAAAGATACCTACAATCACTGCAGAACCCAGAACTGATTCAGCCAAATCCTAAACATCTAGAGTTGACCTATTTCCTTCCCCACAGCCTACCCCAAGAGGTGGCTGGGGTTCTCCTAGGCCTCCCCACTTATAACTATGGGGTGGTCTGTGCCCTGGCCAAGAGTGGGACACTTGAGTCCCAGCTCTGTTACTAAAAACCCATTTGGGTTCGGCGCCCATAGAACAGTGGTTATGGCACCAGCCACATACACTGAAGGTGGCGGGTTTGAACCCAGCCTGGACCAGCTAACCAATAATGACAACTGCAACAAAAAACAGCCAGGCATTGTGGTGGGGAGCTGTAGTCCCAGCTCCTTGGGAGGCTGAGGCAAGAGAATCGCTTGAGCCCAAGAATTTGAGGTTGCTGTGAGCTGTGATGCTACAGCACTCTAGAAAAGGCGACATAGTGAGACTCTGTCTCAAAAAAAAAATCCATTTGGTCCCAGGGAGATTACTTCCTACCTCCTAGGGATGCTGCTTAGGATCAGATGAGCTAATAATGCTATTTTACTAACGGGCCACATGTATTTAAAGCTTACTTTATGACAGGCACTATACTAAGCATTAGCTTATAAAACCTCACCACAAGCCTGTGAGGCAAGCTATCATTATCCTCAATTTACAGATAAGGAAGTAGAGGTTCAAATAGGTTAAGTGACTTGTCTGAGGTGACTGAACTAGTTACTAAGTATAGAGTTGGAATCTGAACCCAGGTCTCTCTTTCTCCAGTCTGAGCTCCTAACTTCTAAGTCATGCTTAGTGTTCAGGGGAGGACCTAGCGACCCAGGCTGGGTGAGTGAGGTCTCTGATAGCTGAGGGACACCAAGTAGCTCCTTACCTTTACCCGGGCATCCTTGTGCTGAAGCATCTCCTGGTTGCTGGCCATGATGCGGGTGGCGATCACTTTGTTGACAGGAACCAGCAACACTGCCAAGATCAAACCACCCACAAAAGCCACACCCACCTGGTGGTACAGCAGGTAGAGGGTGATGGCCAGCTGCAGGGGCAGGCCCCAGGCCTCATGGAAGCTCCCAGCAAAGTTAAGCAGCCGCTCTGAGTCTGTACCTAATAGGTTCAGGGCCTCCCCAGCAGGAGGGCGGCTTGGCCCCAGGTGTAAAGCCTTGTGATATAGGATGTTTAGCACTGCCCCACGGGCCTGAAGTGTCACCTTACGTACTTCATACCCATACTGATTCTGCAGCACCGCACCCAGCACAGCCCCAACAGTGAGCCCAAGGGCATAGAGTAGGCCATGGCTTAGTGGCTCCTTTCCCTCTTCCAGGAAGCTCACCAATAGGGAGAGCAGCAGAGGCCCTGAGAATCCCAGCATGGTCCCCAACAGCTTCAGCAGTCCAAGTGCCAGATAGCACCGTCCAAAGGCCCCATACAAGGCCCTCCACAGCTGGGTTCCCTCCTGCCAATGTGCCTGAAAGGCACGGGCTACATAGGCTGGATGCAACCTGTGTGGGAGGCGGCAAGTGTCCTGGGGTTGCCGAAGCTCTCCACAAGCCCCACGGGTCAACAAGGGTGCCAGCCAGGCATAGGAAAAGCGTGACAGCCAACTCTCCCCATCTTCAGCCACCTCAGGTTCTTGACCCTCGGGCAGGAGGGGCTCATGAGCCCAGGGTTCTCGTGGCCCTCCAGGGGCTGCCCATCCAAGTCCATAGGCCAACAGTGCAGCCAGCTGCAGGATGAGAAGGCATAGGCGGGCGAGGGGCCCTGGGAGAAGTGGGGGCAGAAGTGTGCCTCGCTGGCAATGCCATAACAGGGTCAACACTAGGGCTGGAGCTGGGAGGAAGGCTGTTAGAGCCAAAGCCAAGGGCCCCCGGGCGCGGCCATGAGGGGAATGGGCCAATCCCCACAGGGCCAGGCTGTGGCTGATCCAAGCCACAGCTGCCATACACCCCGCCAACACCTCTAGCCCTACAGGCCCTGGGTCTGCCCCTGGTGGCACAGCAACTGGAATGAGGTCTAGCAGAGGGAAGATGGAGAGCAGGAAGGAAGCTGCAAGTCGGAGGCGCCAGCCAGGATGGCAGGGTAGGCTGTAATCTGGACTCCTGGGGACAAGGAGGAAGAAAGAAAAGGAGGCACATCATGACATCATGGCTGACTCAGGGCCCAGACATAGCCCTCACATCCAACAATTCACTCACCTAAGGAATTAACTCTCTTCTGCCTTGCACATCTTATCCCTACCCCACTTTACCTTGGAACCCAGGGTCTGTTTTTCCAGGAAAAAAGACTCCAGGAAGTCTTTCTAGATTAACCCAATCCATTTTCTAATCTACCCACACCATTTCTGATTCATTGTTTCTCCACAGACACTAATGATTTGGAGTTAAGGTTGTATTTAATGTGAAGACTTTAATTAGAAAAAAAGTCCAGGCTGGTGTGGGGGCTCATGCCTATAATCCTAGCACTCTTCATTTTGTACTTTGCACACACTTTACTTTGTACTTCTGTCTCTATCTTCTTGGCAAATAAAACTGGTTTTTTGTAAATAAAAGGTGATCTATCTGTATTAAGAATCAAACAGGCTCGGCGCCTGTGTCTCAAGTGGCTAAGGCACCAGCCACATACACCTAGGGTGGCGGGTTCGAATCCAGCCCGGGCCGGCCAAACAATGACAGTTGCAACCAAAAAAATGGCCGGGCGTTGTGGCGGGCGCCTGTGGTCCCAGCTACTTGGGAGGCTGAGGCAGGAGACTCGCTTGAGCCCAGGAGTTGGAGGGGGGGCTGTGAGCTGTGATGCCATGGCACTCTACCCAGGGGATGCCATAGCACTCTACCCAGGGGGACAGCTTGAGGCTCCGTCAAAAAAAAAAAAAAAAAAAAAAAAAAGCACTGAAAGTAACAGTGAGCAATTACAAAATATATTAATGTGCAAAAAGTGGGGAGAGTTAAATTACGCAATGATCCTAATATGCCAAAAATTATTAATGAGATATTTTACATTCTTTTCTTCATAGTAAGTCTTTGAAATTGCCTGTGTACTTTATGCTTAGA
>CAUYQV010176534.1:0-10445 GCA_963574575.1 Galagoides demidoff | reverse complement strand
TTCCAGAGAGGAAGGTGAACGAACCTGGGAAGGGCTTCCTGAGGATCCAGATGTTTGGGTAGAACGAGGGGTTACTAGGTAGAGAAAATTATTCAATAAGAGATAAGAAGAGAAACAGTAGATTTATTATTTATTTATTTATTTATTTATTTATTTTGAGACAAAGCCTCAAGCTATCCCCCTGGGTAGAGTGCTATGGCATCACAGCTCATAGCAACCTCCAACTCCTGGGCTCAAGTGAGTCTCCTGCCTCCGCCTCCCAAGTAGCTGGGACCACAGGCGCCTGCCACAACGCCTGGCCATTTTTTGGTTGCAGCCATCATTGTTGTTTGGCTGACCCGGGCTGGGGATTCGAACCCGCCACCTTAGGTGTACGTGGCTGGCGCCTTAGCCGATTGAGCCACAGGCACCGAGCCAATTTATTTATTTACTTATTTATTTTTTGAGGCAGAGTCTTACTTTTTCATCCTCGGTAGAGTGCTGTGGCATCATAGTTCACAGCAACTTCAAACTCTTGGCCTTAAGTGACCCTCTTGCCTTAGCTTCCCAAGTAGCTGGGACTATAGGTACCCCTCCATGATGCCTGGCTATGTTTTAGAGACAGGGTCTCTCTCTTGCTCAGGCTGGTCACAAACGCATGAGCTCAAAGGATTCACCTGCCAAAGTGCTAGGATGATAGGCATGAGCCACAGTGGCTATCTCTAGGTGGTGGGATTACAAATAATGCTTTGTTAGTTTTATATTCTCTTCCATTTTTCCACATTTTCCGCAGTGATCTTTTTAAACTTAGATTTTCAAAATTTTAACATCAAAGAAATAAAAGTACATGGATTTTAAAAGTTGTTATGTGTATAAGTGCCACAGAAAAGCACTAACTCTCTCTCCCATTTTTCTTCTCCCCATCTTGCAACCCTATAGGCAACCACTTAAAACTATTTCTGGCTTTAGGTCTTGAGTGGTTAAACCCACATCTCTAAAAATGTACTTATATTTCTGTTACTTAGTTTATTAACCAGAGTCATCTATTGATTCCCTGCTGCCAGATTTTTATTACATTATTCATTTACTGTGTACAGACACCGTTCAGGTACCTGGTGAGAGGGCAGAGAAGAACAGAAAGGGTTTCTGCCATTTCAGGGCAGGTATTCTAATAAAGGGAGATGGCTCATCAAGAGCAAAGAAATAAAGAAGATCATATCTAATAGTAAAAAGTTCGATGGAAAAACAAAGTAGAATATGGGATAGGATGAGTGCATTTTTTGAAAATTTGCTACACAACTATCCCCCAGCTCATAACCTCATCTAGAATCTTGCCACGTACCTACCAAGATGTAAAGTTTATTTTCCTTACCTTTGAATCTGGATGGGTTGGTGACTTATATGTAACAAACAGAATATAGAAGAAGCAATGCTGGATGACTTCCAAGGCTGGGACGTACAAGGTGATGAAGTTTCCCTTGCTTGCTGGAATACCTTCTCTTGAAACTTTCTGCTACCTGGTCATCAGTTCAATGGCCCTGCAGCAGCCATGCTGCGAAGCTCAAGCCAGCACACAGAGAAAGCACATGGAGAGGCCCTGAAACTGCAAGGAGAGAGAGGTGTCCAGCCAGCCCCTGAGGGCTCCAGCCCCTATCCTATCCTCTCCAGCCACCATTTGGAGACCTGATTGGTGAAAGAGAGCCAGATCTGAAGGCAAAATTGTCTAGGCAGAGGAAACAGCACATAAAAAAGGCTTAAAAATGAGCTTTACACCCAAAGGTGAGTAAAATAAAGTTCATAGCAACTTCATTCACAAAAGCCCCAAACTAGAAAGAACCCAAAAGTCTACCAACAGAAAAAAATGGATAAACTTTAATATGACACTACCCTGCAATCAAAAGAATGAACTACTGACATATGCAGAAACATGAATAAATTTAATTATGTTTAGCGAAAGAAGACAAACACAAGAGTATATACTTTTTGATTTCATTTATCTGAAGATCAAGAACAGGCAAAACAGATCAATGGTGACAGCAATCAGAATAGAGGTTATTTTTTGGAGGAGGTGTAGGAGCACGCGGGAACTTTTTGGGGAGCAGGTGATGTTCTATGTCTCAATCTGGGTGATGGCTGCTCTGGTGTACACACACATAGAAATTGATTGAGCTAACACCTCACTTAAGATTAGTGCACATCATTGTATGTATAGTCAGCCCTCCATATCCGCAGGTTCAACCGGCCACATTATTTCTAAATGTTGGAATCCAAGAAACAGAGTTTATATGATGATGATGATGTAAATATTGCTCCAGGCTGAGTCAAGTGATGATAAAAATATACTTTTTTGCCAACAGAGCCAATGTCTTGACCTCTTTACCATTTGAAGAAGAATATTCTTGGCATCCAAGTCAAATAAATTCTCCTCTATTTCTGTGTCAGTTAGCTATTGCAGGAAAACAAACCACTCCCAGATTTAGTGGTTTAAAACAACAGTGATGAGTCTATGGTCAGCTAATTAGTTCTATACATCTGATTGGGCTTGGCCGTCTCCCTAGATTTACTCTCATGTCTGTGTTTGGCTGCTGGATTCAGCTGAATTAGTCTAGAATTGTCTTGGCTTAAATGGCTTCATTTTCTGCCACATGGTTCTCATGTCCTTCCCACAGATGAACCTGTGTTTGTTCAATGGTGGTGGTAAAGCTTCCAGAGAGGAAGCAGAAATTTTTTTTTTTTTTTTGCAGTTTTTGGCCAGGGCCGAGTTTGAACCTACCACCTCTGGCATATGGGGCCAGCACCCTACTCCTTGAGCCACAGGCACCACCCCCAAGTTGTAGATTTTTATTTATTTATTGAGACAGGGTCTCACTCTGTCACTGAGGCTAGAGTGCAGTGGCAGCATCACAGCTACTACAACCTTGAACTGTGGGGCTCAAGCCTTCTGCCTCAGGCTCCCAAGTAGCTAGGACTATAGGCAAGCACCACGAGGCTTGGTTAGTTTTTTGAGTTTTTGTAGGGATAGAATTTTGTTATGTTGACTAGGCTGGTCTTAAACTCCAGGGATACTTGCAGCTTGGCCTCCCAAAGTGCTGGGATTATAGGCATGAACCTCTAACACCTGGTCTTTTTTTCCCTTTTAAAAATCTTTGTCAGCGGCTTGGTGCCTGTGGCTAAAGCGGCTAAGGTGCCAGCCACATACACCTAAGGTGGCGGGTTCAAATCCAGCCCGGGCCGCCAAACAACAATAATGGCTGCAACCAAAAAATAGCCGGGCATTGTGGCAGGCACCTGTGGTCCCAGCTACTTGGGAGGCTGAGGCAGGAGACTTGCTTGAGCCCAGGAGTTGGAAGTTACTGTGAGCAGTGAAGCCATAGCACTCTACCCAGGGGGACAGCTTGAGGCTCTGTCTCAAAAAAAAAAATCTTTGTCAGCTTATGCAAACCACACTGTGGTTCCTAATGAATCACACACCCCCTATTCCTCTTTTACAATGAAACTTTGCAATTCCTCCATCCAAAGGCAAAATCTATCTTCCACCTCTTATGCCTCTTAAATCTGCTCTACCCTTGGGACTTGCCAACTGAATGCAACAGAAGTGATGTTATACAAGTTCTGGAGCCTTGAGCTCGGGAGGCCCTGTAGCCTCACCGTCCCTGTTTTGGAATGCTTCTGCATAAGCATGAAAGCCTGGGTTAGAGTATTGAATGATGAGCGACCATGTGGAGAGGGGCTACACTGGGGCCAGCAGTAGGGCCCCAGCCATCACAGGCCCTTCAGAGCCTGTTGAGTTCCCCAAGAAGCAGACTCTGGCACAGGATTTGAGTTGGAAGTGATGCCGGGAAAGGTTGGTAGAGGAGCAAGAAAGTGAGACAGGGAATAAACGTGGACCAGTGCAGTCAGCTGGAGCTTCCAGTGCAGTCAACTGCAGCTGCATAAGTGGCTCTAGCTGAGACGAGTAGGACTAACTGGCTGAGCCCAGCCAACCCACAAAATCATGAGAAATAATTAAATTATTGTTGTTTTAAGCTACTAACATCTGGAGTGGTTTGTCATGCAGCCATAGATAATGGACTTTTAAAAGTTGTGGGTTTTTTTTTTAGAGACAGAGTTTCACGATAGCCCTTGGTAGAGTGCCGTGGCGTCACAGCTCACAGCAACCTCCAGCTCTTGGGCTTAGGCGATTCTCTTGCCTCAGCCTCCTGAGTAGCTGGGACTTCGGGCGCCTGCCACAACACTCAGCTATTTTTTTGTTGTTGCAGTTTGGCCAGGGCTAGGTTTGAGCTCACCACCCTCAGTATTTGGGGCCTGCACCCTGCTCACTGAGCCACAGGCGCTGCCCTAAAACTTGTGTTTTTATCTTGATTGCCAGCATTCTGCATGGGTAAGACAGGCACAAAGTAGAGAACTAACTGGTTCAATTACATGTTTAGTTAACCCCTATTTTCTGTTGTCATTTCAGCCATCTGCACTGGACATCTCTAAGCCTTGAGTTTTTCTTTTTCTTTTTCTTTTCTTTTTTTTTTTTTGAGACAGAGTGTCATTTGTTGCCCTTGGTAGAGTGCCGTGCATCATTATTGTTCACAGCAACCTCAAACTCTTGGGCTCAAGCGATCTTCTTGCTTCAGCCTCCTGAGTAGCTGGGACTACAAGCACCTCCCACAATGTCCCTCTCGATTTTTAGAGACAGGGTCTCCCTCTTGCTCAGGCTGATCTCGAACTCCTGAGTTTAGGCAATCCACTTGCTTCGGTCTCTCAGAGTGCTAGGATTACAAGCTTGAGTTTTTCTTGATAAGGTAAACTGCTAATTATCTGACCCCAAAGCCATTCTTTTCTACCCACTAAGTAACTCAATTCTGATTTTAGCAATGTGCTCAATAAAGGCAGTATATTTCTAGCCCATTTTGTAGTTAGGGGCTGTCATATAACAAAGTTCTAGACGATGGGATCTAACTGGAAGGGTTCTGTGAGACTTCCGGAAAGACTGCTTCAATAGAGTTGACCTAGTAGGAGAGGTCCCTTTCTGTCCTTCTTCTCTTCCTTCTTTCTGCCTGGAATGCAGATACAATGGCCGGAGTTCTAATTGCCACCTTGGGCCATGAGATGACTTTAAGGATGAAAGCTATGTACCAAGGATAATAGAATTGAAAGGGGAAACTGAATTCTTGATGATACAAGGATCCCTGGAGCTGTCCTGTCAGCTTCGTACTGCCTACCTTTAGATTTCTTCTACATGAGAGAGAAATAAGATTTTCTCTCGCTTAAGTGACTGCTAATTTTTCCATCTGTTTTATGTACCTCAGCCTAATTGTAACTATTACAGTGCGGCTTCTGCCTGTCAACCTGGAGCCTTTTCCACTGCAGCCATCATCTACGTTTATCCTGGGGTACTTCGTTTTCTCTAGTTCATCTGTAGAAGTTCCACTGGGCTTTTAAAATATCTTCTGTATCTCTTCCTAACAGGGTTAATCTTTCCTCTAGTTTTTTGAACATACGGAATCCAGCGATAGTACCGGCTTTAATATGCTTGCCTGCTAATTCTAACATCTGTATTAATTTGTGTCTACCACACTAACTGGTTTCTCTTGTCACAGTTTCTTATGATTATTACTCCCGAAGGGCTACATTGTCTTGGGTTGAGTTTCCCAAGAAGCAGACCCAGGCACAGGATTTGAGTTGGGAGTAATGCCAGGAAGGATTTGGTAGAGGAGTAAGAAAGCGAGACGGAATGAAAGTGGACCAGTGCAGGGTATGTTAATGAAGAGGCCCTCTGTGAGATGGTATAGGACAAACAGCAGATCAAGGGGGCCAGGAAGTGACATTTAGACACCAACTCTTGTTAGTCATCGGTTGAGGTTTGCTCTAGAGGAGTATGTCTTTCTGCACGTCTAGCCACTGTCCAGATGTGCATTTTATCTTCCCATGTATCTAGCTTGCCATATGTGCTTAAGCAAGGATCTTGCAGCCACAGAAGGCCCTCAGGTGAAACTTCTCTGGTGCTTGCAGTAGGAAGTAGTTGGTATAACACATTTAGAAATGGTACATGTTGAGGGAATATGAGCAGGGTTCTGACAATGTCTGCAAAATACATCCCATACCTGGGAGTCCAAGCCTCCATTCAACAAATAAGGAGAGAACTAGTTGCTCTCACAAAAGTGCTGCTTAGCCTTTCCCAGTGTGAATTATATTGGCTCAATCTGACCCAGGGGACTGTGTTCCTTCTAAAGGTTTATTTTTGCTTCTAGGCACTCCACCAAACCTGTGGTTCTTCCAAATGTAGGACGAGATAGCTTATCTTATTATGTGTAGACAGCTGATGAAGAGGGAGGTAACCTTTCAGGCTCCCAAAACCAGAAGATAGCCTCCCTTCTGACTGGGCAGCCAGTGTCTGGCCATTCTATCTTTTATGTCATGATGTTATTTAGTTTCTAAAAACATCCTGAGTCCAGAGTATGATGGCCTGGCCAAGTCCTGGTCCATCTGTGCTATTCTCAGAGAGGCTTGTCAAGGGCTTACATGTGTGCCCAGGAAAAGTGGCGGATAATTGCCAAAACTTGCAAGTGACTAAACCATTTTGAAATTCAGTTTTCTTATCTGAAAACCAGGGAGGGGAGATAATCTTGAGGACTTTGATTCTGTATGTTGGCAAGCATTACCTACAACTTGGCAACCAAGGAGAAACATTTTTGCATGCTACAGATTTCCACTGGAGACCACTGGAAGGAGGAGGTGGTCCCTTATAATTCAGTCCCCAGATTTTTGGCCTTATTACCTTTTGACTCTATAATCCAAAACCTGAGAGTACATCATGATGAAATACCCAGATGTCAAGTGGGTCAACACAAAAGTGTTCACACAGTTATTGTAAATGGAAATTCATAGGAGAAAGACTAAATGGTTTATGACATATCTAGGTGATGAAATATGTTTCTAACAATAGAAATATTTCAAAGAATTTTCAATGACATACAAAATCATATGGCCCATTATATGTTATGTGAAAAACAGGATTTAAAATGATATATTATATATAGAAAGATCTAACATGTATTATTATATTGTAAAAGATCTGAATTTACTTAAATATTTTAAAATTTATGTTTTATTTATATATTTATAAAAGCTCATAAAATAGAATTACAGTAGAACCTCTGTAAGTTGACCACCCAAGGGACTGTAAAAAACTGCTCAACACATGGACATGGTCAACATAAGGAACTACTATACTGATATGTAGATATGGTGCATGTCTGGTCTATAAAAATTAGGTCAGCTTAAAGAGGTGGTCAATGTAAGGAGGTAGTCAACTATGAAGGTTTCTTGGTATAGTTTTTCCCCTTCTTTATCTTTTTCTGTGTTTGTTGTTTTCTTCAATTATCAGGAATATGTATTATTTTTACAAACAAAGTGGTCCATTCATGGTGTCTCACACCTGTAACTCTAGAACTCTGGGAAGCTGAGGCAAGGGATCTCTTGAGCTCAGGAGTTGGATACCAGCCTGAACAAGAACGAAACCCTGTCTCTACAAAAAACAGAAAAATTGGCCAGGTACTATATGGGTCCCAGCTACTCAGGAGGCTGAGGCAAGAGGATCACTTGAACCCAGGAGTCTGAGGGTGCTGTGAGCTAGGCTGACACTGTGGCACTCTGGCCTGGGCAACAAAGTGAGACTATGTTTCAAAAAAAGAAGAGAAAAGAAAAGAAAAGAAAGGAGAAAGGGAGGAAGGGAAGGGGAGAGAGAAAGAAAGAAAGAAAGGGGGGAGGGTGGGAAAGAAAGAGAAAGAGAAAGGAAGGAAGGAAGGAAGGAAAGAAAAGTGTTTTTATTTTCAGAAGAAGAATTAAAACAGTACATATTTGGGTCTTATTTGTCCACAGGAGCTCTAATATGGGTACCAGGACACCTTTTTTTACTCATTGGATTTACTTACTGGATTTAATTGTCATGGCTATCATAGGTAATTAACATTGTTACCTGATGGAGTCTTGGTCCTGCTCTTTCCTGTATCTTGAAAATGCTTGTGTCTCAGTTTTCAAGTGTCAATGATGTCATCTTCTGCCCAGACTTGTGCTGACTCTACAGAGAGAGGGTGACCTTATTTAACTCTGAGTACCTTTGGAATTAGGGAATGGGAATTGCAAATGGTGAGGGCTTCAACTCCGAATTGCTTTTGCTCCACAGCCAAGGGCTACAGATGGACTTCCTGCTGCTTTACTTAAAGACAAACAGACCTTACAAGACAAAAATAGTTTTTCAAAAGACAATACTGTATATTTTAATTATTTGTTTTTGTTCTTATATTTTTCCCTAAGGCATCTAGTTTAAGTGAGGAATACATAGTCCATTTATGAACCTGACTTTAACCCTTGCCACAGAGGCTGAGAGTGCCCCACCCATGTGTCCTTTGCCTGCTTGGAGGATTTCCTCCATCTCTACCTCAGGATTCTCTGACCTGGAGCAGAGGTTGTTCAGTCTACTTCTGAGTTGATCAGAGCATTGGGTAGTTAATGGCCCAGGAGCAACCCTCAAGCACTGAGAGACACTATTAATAGTCGGTATGTAACACCTCTACTTTCTCACTCTTTGGTGAGAGAGTTCTGAAGTGTGTTCCATCAGACTCTCAGTGAGTCCTCATGAAGATTAAGCCCCAGCACTTATATGAATGGCAAAACATAACTATAGTCCAGAAAGTAGAAAGGAAGAGGAGAGAGAGGGGAGGGGAGGGGGATATGGGTGGAGGGAAGGTATTTGGTACATTTCAAAACTATTAAGAAATGAGTATAATTGTGATGGATGTGTTACGTAGTTCAATGTAAGCATTTCACCTTGTATATCTGAACCCTATAAATGCATCAATGTACAAAGTTATGATTTAATAAAAAATAACTTAAAAAAAAGATTAAGCCCCAATTGCCCACAACAGAAATCAGCTAATTAACGTATGTTTCTTGGCTTTCCTCCATTCTTTGTCTCCCTTCCCACTCTTTCAGGGTGGTTCTGAATAACCTGCTTGTACCAAAATCTTTTCCTCATGGTCTGCTTTAGGGGGACTACACACCAAGAGAACCCCTTTCCTTATGTATCTGACTGTGCTGTGAGCCATTTGTTCACCTTTATTTCCCCCAAACCAAGGTGAAATTAGGGATATTATGTTTATCTTAATAAATAGAGGCCACGAGGCAGGAAGGTATCCTAATCCAATGGTTTGAAACTCTCCAGGGTTTTTTGTCATTGTTGTTTGATTGGTGTTTTTTTTTTTTTTCTTTTTGAGACAGAGACTCTGTCACTCAGGGTAGAGTGCTTATGCTATCATAGTTCACAGCAACCTCGAACTCTTGGGCTCGAGCAATCTTCTTGCCTCAGCTTCCTGAGTAGCTAGGACTACAGGTGCCCACTACAACACCCAGCTAGTTTTTCTATTCTTAGTAGAGATGGGAGTCTTGCTCTTGCTCAGGCTGGTCTCAAACCCCTGAGCTCAAGCAGTCCACCCAGCTCAGCCTCTCATAGTGCTAGGATTACAGGTGTGAGCCACCAAGCCCAGCCAGCATGGGTTTTTTAAAACCCTCAAAGCAAGTAAGCAGTGAATCATTTCGTGTTACTACAAACAAAGAGCTCATTTTGGACACTTTAGAATCTACTTAATTTCTCTAAAGGGTTGAAGACATTTCCCCACAGGCCAGCCAAAGCTTTAAAATTATCATGCCTTAAAAATAACATTCTCATTCCTGAACGGGTTTCAAAAACTGAAATGGTGGGTTATTTTCATCCACCTCCAAAGCAGCTGCTCAGGAACTCTGAGTGTGAGAGGGGATTATGCAATGACTTGGTGCTGTCTTTGCCTTGGCAAAACAAAGCATTATTCTCCTGTGATGGGCTTTCAAGGTCGTGTAACAGGATGTTAAAGAATGTATGCCACAGGCTGGGCTTGGTGGCTGTAATCCCAGCATTCTGGGAGGCTGAGGCAGATGGATTGAGTTGCCTGAACTCAGGTGAATTCTAGACCAGCATGAACAAAACTGAGACCCTGTCTCTGAAAAATAGCCAGGTGCTGTGGCGGGTGCCTGTAGTCCCATCTACTCAGGAGGCTGAAGCCAGAGAATCACTTGAGCACGAGAGTTGGAGGTTGCTGTGAGTTATGATGTCACAACACTCTACAGAGGGCAACAAAGTAAGATTCTATCTCTAAAAAAAGAAGAAGAATCTATGCCAGAAGGGAAGGAAAGGGGTGAAGAGGGAGAAAGTGGGAAAGAAAGAATTAGAAAGTCTGATAGGATATATATATATATTTTTTTGTTTTGTTTTTTTGAGACGGAGCCTCAAGCTATCCCCCTGGGTAGAGTGCCATGGCATCACAGCTCATAGCAACCTCCAACTCCTGGGCTCAAGCGAGTCTCCTGCCTCCACCTCCCAAGTAGCTAGGACCACAGGCTCCCGCCACAACGCCTGGCCATTTTTTTTTGGTTGCAGCCAT
>CAUYQV010176529.1:0-15673 GCA_963574575.1 Galagoides demidoff | reverse complement strand
TGTGGTCCCAGCTACTTGGGAGGCGGAGGCAGGAGACTCGCTTGAGCCCAGGAGTTGGAGGTTGCTATGAGCTGTGATGCCATGGCACTCTACCCAGGGGGATAGCTTGAGGCTCCGTCTCAAAAAAAAAAAAAAAATTTAGTAATGTGATATTTGGGTCCTCCTTGTCGCTATTATCCTTCTATGCCAATGTCCAATGAAGAATAGAACTGAAATTGAGTATTCAATGAATGGCAATATTAGCAACCATGAAAAAAATTTTCATTTTGTCTAAAATGACACATTAGTAGTAGTAAAATGTTCCTCGTAAGAATTATTTTTCTCAGTTTTATAAATACATGTTGTTTGGGGAAAATATTCCAAAGCATGGATTTATTTAGTCTGACTGTATTACCTTTGAAATTTTGTTACTTTTAAAAATTCCTTCACTGACAATAGAAACAGTTTCTCCTTTTCAAAACCAAGGAAATAAGGGCTTGCCCAGGAAGAAAGTCACAGATTAAGAATTAAGACTTGTGGGTCTTCAGTTTCCAAAAACTTCACCTACGTTTTTCTTGGAGATATTTGGGTATTTGGTTTCATATTTGGGGGAAATTTGGATAAAATGTTTAAAAATTCAATGTTTATTAAACATTATTATATAAATTAACTCAAAATGTTTATTTCTCCTAGAGTCCATATGAAACTATCATATTTGGGAGAAATTTGGACAAAATGTTTAAATCTTCAATATTTATTAAACATTATTATATAAATTAACTCCTAAATTACTCTATAGGAACAGTAATTTTGCTAGCACTCTGGGAGGCTGAGGTGGGTGGATTGCCTGAGCAAGAGCAAGATCCCGTCTATAAAAAGTAATTAGGCATTATGGCAGGTGCCTATAGTCCCAGCTATTTGGGAGGCTGAGGCAAGAGGATCTCTTGAGCCCAAGAGTTTGAGGTTGTTGTGAGCTGTGATATCGCAGCATTCTACTGAGGGCAACAAACTAAGACTCTGTCTCGGAAAAAAAAGAAAAGAAAAAAAAATAGTAATTCTGGCTGGGCCAAGTGGCTCAGACCTGTAATCCTAGCTTTTGGGGAGCTTGAGGTGGGAGGATTGCTTGAGCTCAGGAGTTTGAGACCAGCCTGAGCAAGGGGAAAAACTCATCTCTACTAAAAGTAGAAAAATTAGCCCACGTGGTGACATGTACCTATAGTTCCATCTTCTCAGGAGGGTGAGGCAGGAAGATGGCTTGAACCCAGGTGTTTGAGGTTGCAGTGAGCTATGATGATGCGTCTGTACTCTAGCCAGGGCAACAGAGCAAAATTCTGTCTCAAAAGAAGGAAGGAAGGAAAGGATAGAAGGAAGGAAAGAAGATAGTAATTCATTTTTTGGGGGGGGGGGCCAGGGCTGGGTGTGAACCTCTGGCATATGGGGCCAGCGCCCTACTCCTTTGAGCCACAGGCACTGCCCCATCTTCATGTTTTATTTAAACCTGATACAACACAGTCTAAAGCAAACTCATTTTCCTGATGCCAATTACAAAATTAGTTAATTTTAGGAAACTTTTATTAAACTTCTATTACTTTAGTGTTGTTTCCCTGTGTCTTCTCTGATGCATATGTGAAACCAGCCATAGTTGAAGCTAAACAAGAAATGTCCCTTTAAAACAGAATGGTATTGGCTCGGTGCCGGTGGCTCAAGTCGCTAAGGCGCCAGCCACATACACCTAAGGTGGCAGGTTCAAATCCAACCTGGGACCGCCAAACAACAATGACAGCTGCAACCAAAAAATAGCCAGGCGTTGTGGTGGGCGCCTGTAGTCCCAGCTACTTGGGAGGCTGAGACAGGAGACTCACTTGAGCCCAGGAGTTGGAGGTTGCTGTGAGCTGTGATGTCACAGCACTCTACCCAGAGCAACAGCTTGAGGCTCTGTCTCAAAAAAAAAAACCCAGAATGGTATTTATCAACTAATATTTTATCGGACATCTTTTCCATATACGGCACTGTTGTAGATTTTAGAAATACAGAGAAGCAAAAGATAAAAATCAAGTTGCCCTTTGTCCTTTATGGTGTAACAATATATTTGAGAAAACAAAACATTTTACACAGAAAATGTTCTTGTACGTGCTAAAACAACGGGAAAAGTCAAGGTACAGTGACATTCCTGATAGATGTAGATTAGGTGGCATATTGTGGTTAGACAAGGAAAAGTCCTGCATAGCATTTAGTGGCAAAATGGTTGGAGAGTAATTTACAAAAGTTATCCAGAGTGTCAAAGGTTATTCCCAGGCTCTTGTTGAGACACGATATTATCTCAGAAATAGGCAGTAAAGAGAGATGCAGGAAACTTTTTTTTTTTTTTTGAGACAGAGCCTCAAGCTGTCCCCCTGGGTAGAGTGCTGGCATCACAGCTCACAGCAACCTTCAACTCCTGGGCTCAATCGAGTCTCCTGCCTCTGCCTCCCAAGTAGCTGGGACCACAGGCACCCGCCACAGCTCCCAACTATTTTTTGGTTGCAGCTGTCGTTGTTTGGCGGTCTGGGCTGGATTCAAACCTGCCACCTTAGGTGTATATGGCTGGCACCTTAGCCACTTGAGCCACAGGCGCCAAGCCAGGAAACTTTATTTTCTGTCAGTTAGATTTTCAATTTACTGCATCTTTATTGAAAAGATATTGTATTTGTGAAATTAGCTCACAATCTGAAATCTGTCAAATGAATTTAACGTTTCAGTTTTGAAATGTCAAAACTGAATTTAATTTAATCATTTTCAAGGTGACGATCGGTGGTACAAAAATTAAAAACACCCACCTCATCTACAAGTTTACTTTTAGTAGGGGAAATTCGACAAGTATGAAAATAACTAGTACAAAGCAGAGCGAGGGAAGGATGGGTTCAAAGATTGGGAGATTATGACTGGCAGACTGGGTTTTCCAAAACTGGCCACAGGGGTAGTTTGAGTCCCACATACGCTTCCAGAAACCTGATACCCCTTCACCTACAGGTGGTGTCTGTTGCCTCTCCTTGAAACTGAGCAGGTCCGTGTGGCCGCCTCTACAAAAAGACTGCTGTGAAAGAGGCTGGGTCACTTCCAAGGACTTCTCTTGGCACCCGGCTCCTATGTTATGAGGAAGCCCAGGCCACTTGCAGAAGCCATATGGAGGCGTTGGAGCTGACAGCCAAAATCCTGCGCCAGGATTTGTGAGTGAGAGAGCATTGTCATCACTCAAGTCCCCAGCCCTGGAGCTGTCCTGGCTGGCAGCAAGCAGAGCATAATAAACCCGTGCAGCTCGGCGTAACTTGTGCACCCCCCTCCATATATATATTTCATTCTTGGACGTGAATATGAACATTAGCACAGATGCTTGGATTTGTTGATTACAGGTCATTGGTTAACCTTTGAGAAATCTTGTTTCAGCAGATGTCAGAGTTCACGTTAGGTTGCGGGGTTAAAAATAAATTTGAGGGCTTCTATGTGCCAATCTCTGAGTTTATCTTTCATGCCTTGAGGAGGCAGGTATTATTATGATTTCGCGGAGGTAGCCACCAGGAAGCAGAGAAGGGACTGAGATGTACCGCGCTGGCTGGTTTCTAAGACTGCGCTTCCCCTCAACGCCACGCAGTCCAAGAAAGGGATAAAGGGAGACGAGTGTGATGGCAACTTTAGCCACACAGCTCAGGAAAGTGGGTCCAGGACACTGTCAGCAGGGGAGGGCGCTATGTGTTTTGGAGAAAATGGAGAAGGAGCGTAAGCGGTAGACAGGGTAGAAGAGTTCATAAGCTATTAAGCATACCAAGTGCGTCACAGAATTTTACAAACTTCAAAGAGGTTACAGTAAGATGGAAGGAAAATAAAAGGCTGGCCCCGGCCGATCGGCTCAGTCGCAGGCCTCGTGAAGATAAGCCAGGGCGGCGCTGGGACCGCGGGCTCCCCGCGGGGCGCGCAGGAAGCCTGGGTCGGACACGGCGGACCAGAACACCGGCCCGGGCTGCAAGGCCGGCTCGGAAAGCCAAAGCCTGGGCCAGGCGTCCGCCTCCGCACTGCCGAGCCCGCAGTCTGATGGCTACGCAGTCCGCACCCGCGGGTCAGCCCCGCCTCGCGGCCAGCCGCGGCGCAGCGCCGGCGGTGACCATGGCAACGCGGCGGCGGTCGGCCAACGGCCC
Source organism: Galagoides demidoff (assembly GCA_963574575.1). NCBI lineage: Eukaryota > Metazoa > Chordata > Mammalia > Primates > Galagidae > Galagoides > Galagoides demidoff. Next base: position 11,525 of record CAUYQV010176529.1, on the reverse strand, counting down.
TGGCCAGCTCTGAGGGAGGGGCGGGGCCGGGCGGTGCGCGGGTCACGTGGCGAGGGGCGGAGCCTGCGCGGGGCTGGGCGGAGCCTGCGCGGGGCTGGCCGGAGCGCATCGGGAGCCGGCGCCGAGGCCCGAGCCGCGGGAACCAAGCGAAGGCAGCGTCGAGGCCGTCGCGCCCCGCCGGGCCTCCCCAGCCGCCGCCATGGGCAGTGAGTAGCGGCGGCTGGAGCGGAGCTCTCGCCCAGGGCGCGGGCCCTCCTGGGCTGCGGGCGGTGGGGCCGGCACCCGCTTGGGATCGCTCAGCTCGCGGGCCGGGGATGCGCGGGCCGCGTCGAGCCGCTGCGGAGGGCACGGGCCAGGGGCCTCCGCCGAGGCTTCTCCGGGGGTGCGCGGCCTGGCCGGGGCTGCCGCGGGGACCCGGACCCGGAGGCCCGGGGTTCGCGCTTGTTAGGGGCGAGGGAGAAGCATGGTGCGGGGAGGACGTTGGTTTGGGGGCGGGGAGTTAGAGCACCGAGCTGAACCTGTACGACTTTTATTTTTTTTCTGGAGCTTAGGAATCTTATTTTTATGCCCCAGTCACGCTTGTTTGGCATGTTGCGTTGAATAAAGCTCCCTAACTCACTTAATTAAATAAAAAAAAGTGACGCGTTGCATGTGTTTTAGGGGAAGAAAGGAACGCAGTTGGTAGCGCAGCATTTTCCTGAAAATGTTCATTCCGGTCATTCTGTAGCGTTTATGATAACCGTGTGAGGTTGTGCAAGGCCTTGCGTTACAGGGATCCTTTGCGGGCCCTTCCCCACTCGGTCACCGCACATCATACATTCACGTAGATACTTACATAGCTGTTCACGCGTTTGTTAAATGCATGGAAACTGCATGCCCAAGCTTTGCACCCACTAGCCAACTGGTGGACGTTTAGGAGAAATTGGGAAGGAGAAAGACCCCAGGCCTAGAATCTACAGTAAGTGGAATGGGTACTAGCCAGTGGCAGCAGAGTCGTTGCTGCAACATGAATATCCCAGTACAGATCATAAAATGCCAAGAAACCTGAGTCTCTTGGATTGCCATGGAAGGAAAAGAAAGTTCTGGGAAGTTTCCTGATGTGATGGGTATTTGTTTTGCATTAGAGAGGCATACTTTTGTTAATTCCAGTTTACTTTCTGAATAGTTCAAAATGATTACTTGGGTAACTGACACCTCCCCATGACAGTTAGTGAATTCTGTCAAAGGTGATTGACAGCATCCTTTTGAGAGGCCTTAAAGAAAAGTATTGTCTACTGTGGCTCATGGTGGAGATGTAGTTATTCCTGTCAACTTCAAAGCAATTTCAGGATGTTAGTGTACAGAAACCAGTCTGTAGGGGAAGAAGATTCTAACTAATAGCTAGATGTGGCTGTGATTCTGCACATTATAGCCTCTGGAAAAGGACTGGAGCCTGAGGAGTTGTCATCTTTATCCTCTCATTCTTTGGCAGGACTTGACCTAAGCCAGTGTGTATCCTCAAAGAACTTTAGTTTATCTTACTTTTACAAACTATAAGAGTAGTCTGGGAAGGCCAGGCAGAGTGGCTCCTTCCTGTAATCCTAGCACTCTGGGAGATTGAGGCGGGTGGATTGCCTGAGCTCAGGAATTCAAGACCAACCTGAGCAAGAGCAAGACCCTGTCTCTGAAGAACCCAGCCAGAAGTTGTAGCAGGTACCTGTACTCCCACCTACTTGGGAGGCTGAGGCAAGAGGATTGCTTGAGCCCAGGAGTTTGAGGTTGCTGTTAGCTATGATGCCACAGCGCTCTACCCAGGGGGAAAAAGTGAGACTCTTACCTTAAAAAAAAAAAAGAGTAGTCTGGGAAAACAATACTTTCTCATGAAATTTAATTCTCTGGGCTGATTATTGCACATAAGCAATATGCAATATTCTGTGGGAAAGCGTCTGAGCAATGAAATACGGCCCAATGAAATAAGATTGTATGCTTTAAAAAGTGACTATAGGAAGTAATTCCAGGATCCTTCTCATGTATGTATTTTGGCATCTTTTGGTTAAGTCTGTTCTGTTTCCTGTTGTACTTCCCTCAGTGGAGAAGGCATTTATCATTTATTGTCCTCTGATATCCCTGATTTTCTCCTATAATGCATTGTCTTGTGGGCACCATAAGGCATTTGCTCTTTTTTTTTTTGGTTACCCTGGGTAGAGCAATGTGGCATCATAGCTCACTCAACCTCAAACTCTTGGGCTTAAGTGATTCTCTTGCCTCAGCCTCCCAAGTAGCTGGGACTACAGGTGCCTGCCACAATGCTCAGCTATTTTTTTGTTGTTGTAGTTGTCGTTGTTTGAATCCACCGGCCCCTATGTATGTGGCTACAGGCACCGAGCCCATTTGCTCTTTTTTCACATAGTGATTCTCTTTGAATAATTGCCTTTTTTTTTTGCAGTTTTTGGCTAGGGCCAGTTTTGAACCCGCCACCTCCGGTATATGGGGCCGGCGCCCTGAATAATTCCTTTTCTGTGTATGTAAAAAATGACTGGATACAGCGTGAGGAAGGAAAGTCATAGTAAAAGGATGCTTAGATTATAATACTTTTGCTGACTAGCCCATGACTCAGACTACATGGATTCTTTTGTACCTTGAATTACAGGGAAATGAAGTCTTTTACCTTATATATCTCGTGAAATGGAGAGCATTATGATTATTTAATTTTGAGGAATGAGGATGAGGGATGGGGTAGATTGTTGTTAAGAGTTAGAGAACATTTGTATTTGATTCTGTAAAAGGATACATCTTTTTAACTTTATAACAGGGACATTCATTCTTTTTTCTTTTTTTTTCAGTTAAATTTCTAGAAGTTATAAAACCTTTCTGTGCAGTTCTACCAGAAATTCAGAAACCGGAAAGGAAAGTAAGTATAATATTTTAGTAATATACAGGGTACCTAAGTGACTTACTCTGTTAAACCGGCTGGATTGTGTACTTTCCCCATCCTTTTTCTGGTTATAATTGGGAAAATACTACTTGCTTATCCTCTTTGCAATAGGCACAAAGTAAATAAAAGTATAGACCTGTTTGAGTCCAGATAGGTTATCTCATGCTTTCAATAATGACTGTTCTTTAAGTTGTAACATTTCCAAACCAAGTGTGTTAGTGAGATCTAGTATTCTCCTGTCTGTAGTGATCTTTTACAATTTTTGTAGCATAGTGTGTGTGCTGTGCTTGCAAATGATATAATCTGGTGGCCTGGTGGACTATCCAGTCTGCTGGGAAGGTTTTGTTGAGTTCAAAGTATTTGATGTAAATGAATTGGAGTTGGTAGCCAGGCATTGTGGCGGGTGCCTGTATTCCCAGCTACCCCAGAGGCTGAGGCAAGAGAATCACCTAAGCCCAAGAGCTGGAGGTTGCTGTGAGCTGTGATGCCACAACACTCTACCAAGGGTGACAAAGTGAGACTCTGTCTCTTAAAAAAAAAAATGAATTGCAGTTGTGCAAAGAGATACCTCCCATTTATGATTGATTCATTGGAGGAAAAATATTCAGCCAATGATGTAACTGGATCAAAACTATTCTTCCCTCATTGTGTACTTTTGGAGATAAGGTACTTAAATTCCAGAAATATTGTTAATCCCAACTGGCCTGTTCCCAGGCATCCTTCTCTGTTTTCAGTTTCTCTATGTCCCTATTCCTGTTAGGTTTCATTCCTATGAATGAAAGAGTTAGTTTGTACATGGGTCATTATGAAAGTTTTGAGGCATGTAAAAATATGAAATCCACACAGGCAGAAAACATGTGAAGCCTTCCCTGCCCAACTCAGTAAGCTAAGCGAGTTAAAACATGGATAGTGAATCGGAAAGGATGCTGTGTTTCTTGGAAGTGAAATAATGGACCATACCATGGTCTGTCTCAAAATTTTATTGGTGACCTACATATTTAAAAATGTACTGTTTCTTTGGAAGTATATTATTTATTGCTTTGAGACTGTAAAATAATTGTTCCAGTTAGTTACATTTAAGTGTCTCAAGAAGGCCCAGCTTTTCATCGTCTATCAGATATTCATGTAATACTCTCACAGGCAGTGCTAGCCTTGCACAGTACAGTTTTAATTAAAACACGTGCACATTTGGTCTGTGTTTTGCTTTTTCTCCTTTTTTTAGTTTCATTTAACATGGTAACAGTGCAGATGAGAACTGCTTGCATTTAAATGACCTTTTTAAATGAATAGTAAAGAAACCTATGTTTGCGAATTTCAGCTGTTTTTGGTAGCTGCTACTAACTAGGGTGAAAGGGACAATGATGGGGAATGCCAGTTATGGTTCTGTGTGAATTTGTGCTTTATTTTGTTATTTCTGGCTTTGATCATTCTTTGTATTTTGTCATACAGATCCAGTTTAGAGAGAAGGTGTTATGGACTGCTATAACGCTCTTTATTTTCCTAGTATGTTGTCAGGTAAGTAAACCACAATGTTAAATAAAGTCTGTGCTAATGTAAGATCTTCATTGGTTAGATTATTTTTTCTGAGGCAGCATGTCCTTCTATTGCCCTGGGGGAGTAATATGGCGTCATCAAACCTCACAGCAACCTCAAATTCCTGGGCTCGAGGTGTCCTCCTGCTTCACCCTCCTGAGTAGCTAGGACTACAGGTGCTTGCCTCAACTCTCAGCTAGTTTTTCTTATTTTAGTGGAGACAGGGTTTCACTGTTGCTCAGGCTGGTCTCAAACTCCTGAGTTCAAGCAGTCTTCCTGCTTCAGCCTCCAGAGAGCTGGGATTACAGGCGTGAGCCACTGTGCCTGTCTTAACTGGTTAGATTTTAAGAAACTATTTTTAGTGAAAATAATAATAAATACACTATACTGAAATATGGCTTGCATTGTCATACTTTTTAATCTGAGTTTAATAGTGAAAATTGTTGTTGTATTTCTTTTGGTTCCTTAGTGCAGTGGTCCCCGACCTTTTTGGCACCAGGGACTGATTTCATGGAAGACAGTTTTTCCACAGATAGGAGGGAAGGACAAGAAGACAGAGCTCAGGCTGTGATGCAAGCGATGGGAGTGGCTGTAAATACTACAGATGAACCTGCACTGCCTCACCTGGCCAGGTCCTAAAAGGCCGCAGACCAGAACCTTTTTTCCAACAGGGAACATTTTATGAGAGATAATTTTTTCATGGGGGGAGGATGGGACAGGAGGTGGAGCTTAGGTGTGATGCTATGGCTGTGCCACCTGGTTCCTAAGAGGCCATGGTGCTTACTGGTCTCTGGCCCAGGGGTTGAGGACCACAGCTTGGTGGGTTTTTGAACGTTTCTTCTTTCTGTTTTCAGTTAATGGTCTTCACATACTTTTTTTCTTGAGATTTATTTTCTTATTTAGGACAGGTTTCTATATATCAAAAAGTAACTTTGTCATATATTCTGCAAATATTTTTCCATTTAGACTTTTATCACATTGTGAGTAGCATGTATTAATTTGAATATCTCAAAACCCCAAATGTTTAGAATCTTGGGACTGTACTATGTTTAAAAATCAGTAAAATTCGGCGGTGCCTGTAGCTCAGTGGGTAGGGCTCTGGCCACATACATTGAAGCTGGTGGGTTCAGATCTGGCCCGGGCCTGCTGAACAACTCTGACAACTGCAACAACAACAAAAAAATAGATGGGCGCTGTGGCAGGCACCTGTAGTCTCAGCTACTTGGGAGACTGAGGCAAGAGAATCGCTTAAGCCCAAGAGTTTGAGGTTGCTGTGAGCTATAACACCATGGCATTCTACCGAAATAACATAGTGAGACTGTCTCAAAAAGAAAAAAAGAAAAGAAAAGGAAAATTAGTAAAATTCAGTGTACTTTTGAAATAAAACTTTGCATTTCACCAACGGATGAGATTGAAACAATTAATTGGCAGATAGATTAAGTTCATAAAGTGAGGATAAAATATATTTGTCTAAGATACAGATTTAATCCTTCTTGTAAGGATTAAATGAGGGAAGGTGTTTTTTTTTTGCTGCAGTTTTTGGCTGGGGCTAGGCTTGAACCTGCCACCTCCGGCACATGGGACTGGCGCCTCACTCCTTTGAGCCACAGGTGCCGCCCAGGGAAGGTGTTTTTTAAAAATAGGCAACAGATTTGGAAAAATACTTTATAAAAGATAAATGAATACCCAATAAACACATGAAAATTTTACTTATTATCATTTATTTTAGGGAACAAAATAATTTAGGGAAGGTTTATGTTTTGTTTTGTTGAGGATTTTGAAAAGCTATTGAAATACATGTATGAAACTAAAAAAATTGTATTAGGAAGCAGTAGGACAGTTAAGGTCCGTAATCTGGAGAAAAGCCAAATATGTTTTCTTTTTGAAGGGTGAAATGATCAAATCATTAAAGTACTTTTACTACTGTGCTTGGTTTAAATTTTTTTTTTGAGGCAGAGTCTCACTTGGTCACCTTTGGTAGAGTGCAGTGGCATTTTAGCTCACAGCAACCTCAAAGTTTTGGGTTCAAGTGATCCTCTTGCCTTAGCCCCCCAAATAGCTGGGACTATAGGCACCCACTGGCTATTTTTTAGAGAAGGGGTCTTGTTCTGGCTCAAAGTGGTTCAAACCTGTGAGCTCAGGCAATCCATCCCCCTTGGCCTCCCAAGTGCTGGGATTATAGGCATGAGCCACCATGTCTGGCATAAATTTGTTTTAGATGTTCAGGAAGAGAGAAGTTTTAAAGACGCAGATAAGTACAGAGAAAAAAGGAACTATCATCCATATCCCTGCCGTCTGCTTTTAGCATCTTGGTAATTCCTTTCTCCCACTTAAAAACTGTCAACTTAGTGGAGATATACTATATGCAGTGAAGGGCATCTACTTTCAAGCATACATTTTGAAGAGTTTTGACAAATGTGTATACCCAGGTAACTACTGCTTGAGTGAATGTAGCACAATTCTGTCATCCCCCCAAAGTTCCTTTCTCAGTCAGTCCCCACTTAACTGTCAGTCCCAGCAACCACTGATGTTGGCATCATTGTTGAAAATCAGTTCGCCACATAAGCATGGGGCTTGTGTGCCATTGATCTTTATGTGTGTGTGGCTTACTATAAGCCACTTCACAGTCAGTCCTGTAGTCAGATTATAAAAGTCCTCCAAATTTTTTTTTCTAAATCGTTTTGGCCATTATAGGTCCTTCGTATTTCCATGTATATTTTAAATTTAGCTTGCCAATTTCTATAAGAAACCCTGCTGGGATTATTATTTGTATTGCTTTGAATTTATAGGGCAATATAAGAGAATTGCCATCTTGACAGTTATTGAATGTTCTAATCTAGGAGTCAATGAACTTTTTCTATAGAGGTTTAAATAGTAAATATGGGCCTGATGTGGTGGCTCACACCTGTAATCCTAGCACTTTGGGAGGCCAAGGCGGGTGGGTTGCTTGAGCTCAGGAGTTTGAAACCAGCCTGAGCTAGAGTGAGACACTCCCCCCACCTCACCCCCATCTCTAAAAAATAGCCAGGTGTTGTGGTGGGCACCTGTAGTCCTCAGTTACTTGGGAGGCTGAGGCAAGAGGATCACTTGAGCCCAAGAGTTTGAGGTTGCTGTGAGTTGTGGCACCATGGCACTCTACCAAGGGTGACAGAGTGAGACTCTGTCTCAAAAAAAATAAAAATAGGTGGCGCCTGTGGCTCAGTGGGTAGGGCGCCAGCCCCATATACCAAGGGTGGCGGGTTCAAACCCGGCCTAGCCAAACTGCATTGTGGCGGGCACCTGTAGTCCCAGCTACTTGGGAGGCTGAGGCAAGAGAATCGCCTAAGCCCAGGAGTTGGAGATTGCTGTGAGTTGTGATGCCACAGCACTCTATCGAGGGTGATAGCATGAGACTCTGTCTCTAAAAAATATAAATAAATAAATACATAAATAAATAGTAAATATGGCTTTGCAGTTATAATACAAAAACACAGGAAGAGATAATATAAGGAATGAGATTTCTAACTAGAAAAGAAGACTTTTTGTTTTTTTTAGAAAAGAATGACATTTTTCTTGTGACTGTTCCATGTAATAAATTAACTTATGCATTTTAAGTTGCTTTATTTTTTCTCTATACTGTGTTTATATTCTTGCCAAACTGTTTCCTTTTGTCTTTCTCATGCTTAGGCAACTCTCCCCAGTGTGGGTGATTGCTTGATTCTCTCTCACTGAATGTCAAACAGGTTGTAGCCGGTTTTCTGTAGGGAGCGGTAGGAGGTGAGATACACTGAGAGAAGTGCTGGGCGTGCTGCCTGGCTCTGCCTTCTCTCTCCTTAGATTGCCGTGCACTGCCTGCAGAGGGTTCTCACCACCTGGCTGAGGAGGGCCCCGGATTGTTCCCCAGTTGCCAGTTTGCTGGGGCCTGTTAGACTTCACTTCCATGTGGAGGGGTCAGCCCCTTGCTCGCTTCTTCCCAGCTGTTATTTCTACTCCCTCTTAACCAGAGGAGGGAAAAAGATCAGGCTACCTGTACAGCATAGCCCTCCTCCAGATTTGGAATGTGGTGGGCATTCGGAGCCACGACTGCCCATCGTGGTATTGTGGTGGTCAGTACTAGTTTTGTGATGGTCTCTTTTCTCCTGGACAGTTTAGTGTTTTAGACCGTGACCGCCACTGTTGAGGGTTTTTTTTGGACCAGAGTCTTACTAAGTCACCCTGGGTAGAGTGCTATGGTGTCACAGCTCACAGCAACCTCAAACTGTTGGGTTTAAGCGATTCTCTTGCCTCAGCCTCCCAAGTAGCTGGGACTACAGGCACCCGCCACAAAGCCTGGCTATTTTTGTTGTTGTTGCAGTTGTCGTTGTTTAGCAGGCTTGGGCCAGGCTCGAACCGCCAGCCTTGGTGCATATAGTGGGCGCTATAACCACTGTGCTCTGGGCACTGAGTCACCACCAGTACTTTAAGTTTACACCCCTCCTCTTGTTTGGCTCCTTTGCTTTGTTTCTCTCAGTACTGTACTGTAGTTTGTCATATTTATAAAAAGAGAAACTTTAGACAAAAGAAGCTTCACAGTTTATTTGAACATTAAAGGATTCGTGAATCTGACAGGATTCTCTACTGGAAGAGGTTCACAGCTCCAGGGGAGAGGGCAGCACACTTTGATAGGCTGAATGTGCAAGTGAAGAAATGGCTTGATGGGCGGCCCTAGATGTTTGCCGTGTTTGGGGGGTTCTCTATAGAACTATGTGGCTGCTTGCTCCCTGTGATTGGCTGAAGCTTGATTCAGAATTAATCAATTGCAGGAGTTCCTCTAAGTTCAGTTTGGATTTGCTTATCTTTGGGATATAGAAACAACTGCAGGCAAGTGGCCTTTTGCTTATGTTTCATTTAACAAGTTAAAACCAATTATCATATATAACGCAAAGTTTGGAACTCTGCAACTATGACAGATGCATAGAAAAGAGCTCCTGTTGCTCCCAACTGTTATAAATGATCTTGTAGCTATGGGGTTTACTAAGAGAAATCAAATACAAGTCTTTTAGCTTTTTCTTTTTTTAAGAGATCGTCTCTCTCTGTTGCCCAGGCTGGAGCCCGATGGTTGTTCTTAGGCATGATCATAGCTCACTGCAGCCTTGAGCTTTTGGGCTCAAGTGGTCTTCCTGCCCAGCCTCCTGTGTAGCTGAGACTATAGGCGTGCGCCACCAAGCCCAGGTTTAGAAACCAATTTTAATAATCCCACTGACAACAGGGAAGGGAGGATATATTATTATTTGGGGGGAGGTTGGCCAACTTTTTCTTGTTCAGTTTGCCGCAAGACAAGTAAGCATGGAGGTGACGGCTGTCTCTGTTCAGGATGACGTTGGACAAATAGGCCTCTTTTCCACTTATGGAATATTTTGATAATGGACAGTCCTGTGGTGGTATTAGGTTGTTTTAGACAGTTCTTTATTCCTCATCTTTCACCTTAACTGAAGAGTATCTGCAACTACAGGGTGCACATGGAATATGTGTGCTTTGTGCTTCACCAGTTTTGTTTCCCAGCTAATAAATTCAGGGCTCTAAAGAGATTAAAGTTATGAGCTGAGTGTGGTGCATGTGCCTATAGTCTCAGCTACTTGGGAGGCTGAGGAGGGAGAAGTGTTTGAGCCCAGGAATTTGAGTTGTAGTGAGCTATGTTATATCACTGCATCCTAGCCTGGGTGAGAGAGTGAGACCCCATCTCTGGGGGGAAAAAGAAAGATTTAGATTGACCACATGAGTTGGTTAAAATCGCTAGCAATAAAACAGCAACTTGAAGTACTGCAAAAAAGAAAAAATGGTGACATCTTTTGGAACATTAAAAAAATCAGTTTCACATAGAGAAGGTTTTTGGAATTGGTATTTACCTTGTGTCTGATGCCCACATGGTTAAGGAGGAGGTAAAGCCAAGTGTTGTATCCTAAACCTGGGTCCTATAATAGGAAGCAGTCTGAAGTTAATGCAGTTTTTTCCCTGACCCCAAATTAATATTTTCTCATTATAGAAAACCTGATAAATTCTGAAAAGAATAAAGAAGAAAAAGTCAGCCACAATCTCACCATCTACAGATCAGTATTTAGGATTTAAAAAACTATTTACTTCCAGTTTTATTTTGTATACATATTTTTATAGTATTGAACTTGATGCAATTTTTACCTTTGTTTTTACCAGGGTTTCTTACTAGTGGCAATATTGAGCTTGAGGCGGGCATAATTCCTTGTCATGGAGGACTGTCCTGTGTCTAGCAGCCCTGCCTCTGCTCACTGCAGTTCAGTAGCATCCCCCAACCCCTAAGCTGTGACAGCTAGAAATGTCTCCAGGACTTTGCAGAAAGCCTTTTGGGGGCAAACTACTTCAAGTGTAGAACTGCTATTTTATACTTAATTTATAATGTAAACACTTCCTCATATTGTTCTAAATTTTATAAGTGTGGTTTTTAGTGGCTGTATAATATTTCATTGTGTATACTGTATTGAGTCTTACATCTAGGAGTGGCTGTCTTTAGTACCCATAGCTTTGCAAAATCATTCTGTGACTAAGCAGATATTTTATAATCTACTGGTGGAGTATTCTTTTTTTTTTTTTTTTTTTTTTTGAGACATAGTCTCACTCTTTTGCCCTGAGTAGAGTACTGTAGTGTCATAGCGCATAGCAACCTCAAACTCTTGTGCTCAAGTGAATTCTTGCCTCAGCCTCCCAAGTAACTGAGGCTACAGGTACCCACCACAATGCCTGGCTAGTTCTTCTATTTTTAGTAGAGATGGAGTTTCTTGTTCAGGCTGGTCTCAACTGAGCTCAGGAGATCCACCATCGCCTCTGAGAGTGGGAGTATTCTTTTTGATTATGGTAAAAAACATATATAGAATTTACTATCATGAGCACTTTTAGTGTAATTTAGTAATGTTATAGTCACATTGTTGTGTGATAGCTTTCTTTTTTTTTTTTTGAGACGGAGCCTCAAGCTATCCCCCTGGGTAGAGTCCCATGGCATCACAGCTCATAGCAACCTCCAACTCCTGGGCTCAAGCGAGTCTCCTGCTTCCGCCTCCCAAGTAGCTGGGACCACAGGTGCCTGCCACAA
>CAUYQV010176527.1:0-19591 GCA_963574575.1 Galagoides demidoff | reverse complement strand
GCCAAACAACAATGATGGCTGCAACCAAAAAATGGCCGGGCGTTGTGGCTGGCGCCTGTGGTCCCAGCTGCTTGGGAGGCGGAGGCGGGAAACTCGCTTGGGCCCAGGAGTTGGAGGTTGCTGTGAGCTGTGATGCCATAGCACTCTGCCCAGGAGGATAGCTTGAGGCTCCGTCTCAAAAAAAAAAAAAAAAAAAAAACAGAATGGCAGAATGGCCTTTCTCTTGCCCTTCTTGGCCTTGGTGTGACCCCAGTGATAATTTGATTAGTGCACATGGTGGCACTTTAACTCTGGCCTTGGAGCAAGAACCTATTGCTTACTTCCTCAACTCTCAAGGATGGCAAGGTACCCCAGCCCCAACCTGTCCTGACTCTGGTGGGTGTTCTAAACCCTGCCAAAGATTAAGCACAGGATATGTGAGAACTGGTTTTCTGACAAGGGTACAAAAAAAGTTTGAGCTGACCACAAGCTCTACATGAGGGAAGGCAATGGCTGCCAAGTAAGCAAATGAAAATGTAAGTTGCATTAACGGGAAGGTGAGGTCTCTATGGCCTGGAAGATGAGAGGAGACCCTCAGGGAAGTGAGAGAAGGCTGGTCTTAGGTCCCAGGTTGGGGAGAGTTCCTGTTGCTGAGGGCATTGTGATCAGGGCCTGGACAGGTCAGTTGGGATTCCTCAAAAGGGAGGATCAATATGAGCTTTTGAGCAGACCTTTAGGTCACCAGCCTAGGCTGTCAAGTATATGGCCAAGGAACCCAAGAAGAGCCCCTTTTCTTCTCTTCTTAGATGTTCAGAGGGGTTGCAACCAGACAGGACTTGAATGGGAGACCCCCTGATGTTACTGGGCCCATTCGGTTTTTGCCCCTAAACAGCCATTCAACTCTTTGCTTTCTCCTAGAGAGGGAGCCCACCTCATGGAAGCAACACAAGAACAAATGACCCTGACATCTGGATCCAATGTACAGCTGTGTCCTCATGCTAGACCAGAATGCAACACTCAGTAGAGTCTCAGTGTTTCAGAACTACTGCTTTTATGAAACAGTATAGTGGCTGGGTGTGTTGGCTCATGCCTCTAATCCTAGCACTCTGGGAAGCGAAAGCAGGTGGATTGCTTAAGCTTAGGAGTTCAAGACCAGCCTGAATAAGAGCAAGACCCCGTCTCTAAAAGTAGCCGGGCGTTGTGGCTGTAGTCCCAGCCACTTGGGAGGCTGAAGCAGGAGGATCACTTGAGCCCAAGAATTTGAGGTTGCTGTGAGCTACTATGCCATGGCATTCTACAGAGGGCGAGAAAGTGAAACTGTCTGACAACAACAACAAAAAAGAAACAGTATAGGGCTATCTGTCACTTTGGAGTGTTCCATAAATACAGACTCAAGTAATGACAAAATTAGAAACGTGTGTACACACACAAAAATAAAAGGTTTATACTTTTAAATATATAAGAAAAAAGTTAATATATAATCATATACATCAATATACAAATAAAAATTAAAATCTGGATTTTATATGTATAAATTTTTAGTGCTGTTGGCCAGTCTGTGGTCGTATTTCCCCATGCAAGCAAGAAGAAAATGTTTTACAGTGGGTTGGCTCCAGAAGGCTCATCTTATAGCAAAGGGTGACAAGATTGCGCAGGGAGGAGCAGCCAGCACAGAAATGGCACCAGTCTCTGACACTTGCCAGGGTGACCTGAATACATCCACTGTGCCAGCCCCTGCCAGGATAAGAAAGAATAAAAAAGATGAAAAAGTTTTATACACACATACATAACATATCTATTTGAAGGACTGATTCTTCCCTCCCTGCCAGGCTCAGAATAGTCAGGGGTATGCTAAGTCTGTTCACTGGACATCAGGAGAGTCATGGCTGCCTCATATGGCCCATTGGGTAACTGGGAAGAGGCTAACGGTTTGTGGGTGTTGGGTAACCACTGGACTTCCTGAAACTTCAGGTTTCTTTTCTGGACCGCTCCCCATCTTCCTCTTTTAGGGTCAGGCTGGGGGCTGGGAGTATTCACATTTATTTATTCATTCAACAGTCACTTGCTTACTACCTCCCTTGCTCCTGCCCTGTCCTAGGCTTGGGGGACCCAGAGACATAATCCACAGGGGTCTGCCCTCCTGAGTTCCCTGGCTCAGACATGCACTACCATCTATTCTGCAACCAAGGCAGAAATCCGGGCATCAGCCTGGACTTCTCCCTCACTCCCCATCATGTGCCCCTTTCTGTTTTCCTGTAGCGCCCTGGACTTCTGTTGCATTGTTTATCACCTTTTATTTTTCTAAAGGCTCCAGTTGTCCATCCTCCTCAGCCCCCTGCCCAGACTCAATGAAGGCAGGAATTTAGTGTATATCCTATTCCTTGCTGTATTCCTGGCACCTAGCACAGTGCCTCACACTTAGTAGATTAATTAAATGTTGCTGATTGAATTAGTAAATCCCTTCAATTCCATTTCCTTAATATTCCTTGGATCCATGCCCTCCTCTCCTCCCCCAGCCACAGGCATTGCTCAGATCCCATGTTCTACTTGGACTATGAAGCAATTTCAAACAGGGCTGCCTGCCTCATCTGCCTGCAACCCCCAGCCCCATTTAATGTATTTCCCAAATTACAGCCTGAGTGGTCATTCTATAGTATCCACCCTTCCCTGGCTCCTCATCACTCATAAGAACAAGGCCACTTTTTTTCTGGGATAATAAAAAGGTGATAGCAAATATGACTTATCAGCCTAATCTCTCTGCCTTGTGAAAATGCTAAGGAAGATATACACAAATACCAAAACTTGCAGGGATGCTACGCAACCTAAAGATAAGAGAAGATCACAGGACAAAGTGTAAGGGAGAAATTGCACTAACCAGATGGTCGATGGGGCCAAATTGAGAAACATCTTCTTGGATGACACCCCACTTGTTCCTCCCTCTAAAACAGAACAGTATGTGTCATCCTGTGTCATTAACTGACCATGTTTCAACCCCACCCCCCTTTACTGCAAGTGCTCTAAGGACAGAGACCATATCTAACTTACCTTGGTATCTCTGAACCTAGCACAAAAGTTGGCACACATTGAGTAGGCAATCAATAAATATTTGTTGAATGAATGAAGATCTAATGGTTTCAAAGTAGATAAGACAGACTAATCCCCACTGTTTAGTCCTGTCTCAGGGACCCAGAAGCAGCACTAACTAGATGGACTTTTGGCCATACCCTAACCACACAGAAAGTCTTCCAAGCCAATCAGAGTGGTTGAGGGTATGGATTATGGGGCCACGTAGTGTAGGCAGAGATATGTGAGCTTGGACAAGTTATGTAACTGTTCTATGCCTCTTCTTTGTCATCTGTGAAATGAGGATAGTAATAGTTCCTATTTCACAGATTGTGAGAACTAAATTTAAGTATAAATTTATTTGTTTAGTATATACTGTATTTTACCATGCATAATATACACATTTTTACAAGAAACATAAAGATGTGCGTTATACATGGGTAATATGCTCAGGAATGCGGGAGCCCAGTAGGCCCCCTGTGGCCACCATGCCCTCCACCTGGACTTGCCAGGGGCATGGCAGAGCGACCTCAGCTGAGATCAGAGGAGAGGGCATTGGCAGGGTTGGCAAGGCAGGTTGTGTCCATGTAGGGCCTCAGCCCTTGCCCGAGCTGTGCAAGCCCCAGGGACCCTGCTGGCTGCTTGCAGGCTGAGTAGCCTCAGAAGCTCCTGCCCCACCAGTCACATGTGTGGCCATCTTGGCCATGGCCCCCAGTGTGGCAGAGAGGGAAGGGTTCCTGAAAGAGAGGGAAGGGGCAGCTTTCACAGAGCAGGCAGCTATGCAAGGGCAGGAGCATTCGTATTGTTAGCCCTTCCCAGATGTGTCTCTCCTGACCGAGAGTGAGCCACTTTCTCAGGGATGTTTTCCTGAAAGTTTGGGCCCAAAACATGGGTGTGTATTATACGTGGCAAAATATAGTGTGTGTGTATATACACACTCATATGCACCCATAAATAAATAAGTTTACATATGAAGTGCTACTTAAGGGGCAGCTATTACCGATGATAATGATGGTAACAATTCCCCTAAATCTAGGGTGACCAGATTTTAACATCTGTAAGGCGGGACAATGTGGTGGTGGGGGGGCGGAGAGGGGGCGGAGCAGGGGCGTGGGGCAGGGGACCGGGCAGGACAGGGCCTGACAACAAGGCAAACTTTGATAAGCAGTTCTCCATAATCACTTCTCAGCAATTACTTATTACAGTTTAACATTATAAAATTAACAAAAATAATATAAAACTCATATTCTGGCAAAATAGCCATATGGCGGCCGAGAACCATATATTCCCTTCTTGTTCTCCAGCCTGTTCGTGCATTCTTTCCAAAAATTGAGACTTTTTAAAAATGCCGCGGGACACGAGACAAATTGTTGAAAAGTGGGACTGTCCTGCCAAAATCGGGACATCTGGACACCCTACCTAAATCCACCACGTCAGCTTCTTTTTTTGTAGCTACGCTGTCTGTCTAATGGTGGAATAGAGACTTCCACAATTATTGAACAATACAACATAAAGGTTGAGAAGGCCAGGAAGCAATGCCTGGCCTGGCTCTGCTGCTGCCTGAGCAAGAGAGAGCAAACAAAAGCAATCAACATGGGACTTATGGAAAGATCCTATGGCACAAGGAGGAATGAAAGGCAGGGTACAGTGGCTCACACTTGTAATCCTAGCACTCTAGGAGGCTGAGGTAGTGGACGGCTTGAGCTCAGGAATTTGAGACCAGCTTGTGCCAGAGTGAGACCTCATCTCTAAACTAGCTGGGTATTGTGGTGGGTGCCTGTAATCCCAGCTACTGGGGAGGCTGAGGCAAGAGGATCACTTGAGCCCAAGACTTTGAGGTTGCTGTAAGCTGTGATGCCACAGCACTCTACCTAGGGTCTCAAAAAATGAATGAATGAAACTCGGTCTCAAAAAAAAAAAATTGTTCTGAAGGTTCAGATGAAGAACTTATAATCTCTGAAATGATTTTCTGTAATAAACAGAGTAAAACTCTAAAAGACATCTGTTTGGTATTCTCAAAACAAACAACCAGGAAGCTTTGATATAGTGGTTATTTCTTGGGTACTTCCTAAGTAGGCAAAGGATACAAATAGGCAATTCACAGAAATGGAAATGCAAGTGGCCTCAAACATATGAAAAGATGATTGATCTCATTCAGAAGAGAAATGCAAACCACAACTACAGTGAAACATGATTTTTTTACCTATCAGATTGGCAAAAATCCAAGAGTTTGTTATCAACGGTTGTGAGGCCATGGGGATTTTACTCTGAAGAATTCACCCCGCTTTTGGCGATGTTATTTAACTGAGATTTCCTTCACTTTAGCTCTAGGGATGGCCCTGACTGGCTTTAGTATGCTAAATTTCTAACCATCCAGAGAGCATCAAAAATTATTGGGGCCAGGCATGGTGGCTCACACTTATAAACCCAGCACTTGGAAGGCCAAGGCGGTGGATTGCCTGAGCTCACCAGTTGGAGACCAGCCTGAGCAAGAGCAAGACCCTCCCCCACACCCCCCACCCACCGTCTCTAAAAAGTAGCTGGGCATTGTGATGGACGCCCATAGTCATAGTCCCAGCTACTTGGGAGGCTGAGGCAAGAGGATCTCTTGAGCCCAAGAGTTTGAGGTTGCCGTGAGCTATGATGCCACAGCAGTTTACCAAGAGTGATGAAGGGAGACTCTGTCTCAAAAAAAAAAAAAAAAAATTGGGTGAAAATGTTGGGCAAACTACTTAAGCATACTGAGCTTTAGTTTCCTCATCTTTAAAATTCATACAATGGTAGACACTTACTAAAAGCAGCCAATACAGTATAATAAATGTCACCTTTTATTGACTTTGGTAATTTGATACATATAAATTCAAATACGTGTGCTGGACTACTCTGAAGATTTATAGAATTACAGCTGGCTGTGGTGGCTGCACTGGCTCACTCCTGTAATCCTAGCATTCTGAGAGGCCAAGGTGGGTAGATTGCTTGACCTCAGGAGTTCAAGACTGGCCTGAGCAAGAGTGAGACCCGGGTATCTGCTAAATATAGAAAAACTAGCTGGGAGTGGTGGCTAATGCCTATAGTCCCAGGTACTTGGGAGGCTGAGGCAGGGGGATCTCTTGAGCCCAGGAATTTGAAGCTGCTGTGAGCTATGATGCCACAGCACCTTAGACTGGGGCAACAGAGTTGAGACTTTATCTAAAACAAAAAAAGATTATAGAATTACAAACTTGATCTATACTTTCTAAATAATTATGGAAGATAAAGACAAGAAAAAATAGAATCTCTAGCAAAGAACAAAGCAGCAAGGAAGCACAAAAATAAACAAAATGAGACCACATTAGGTATAAATAAATTAAGCTATGCTATTGAAGGCAAAGATTTTCACATCTTGTATTTAAAACAAAAGTCAACTATACAATATGCTGCTTATAAGAAATACCTAAAATAACATAGACTATCCAAATAAATGTATTAAAGATATACATGTAAGAAAGAGACAAAACAGTATGAAAGGAAAGTATGAGGAAGAAAAGTTCGAATAGAAGAAGCTTTTCTAATTATGATTCAAAATCCAGAAGCCATAAAAGAAAAGACTGAGGGTGGCAACTGTGCCTCAGTGAGCAGGGTGCCGGCCCCATATACCAAGGGTTCAAACCCAGCCCCGGCCAAACTGCAAAAAAATAGCCAGGTGCTGTGGCAGGAGCCTGTAGTCCCAGCTACTTGGGAGGCTGAGGCAAGAGAATCACCTAAGCCCAAGAGCTGGAGGTTGCTGTGAGCTGTGACACCACACAGTACTCTACTGAGGGCGACAAAGTGAAACTCTGTCTCTAAAAAAAAAAAAAAAAAGAAAAGAAAGAAAAGACTTATAACTTCAACCACAAAAAAATAAAAACTTCTACATTAAAAAAAAGAAAAGCCCGGCCAGGCACAGTGGCTCATGCCCAATAAGCCTAGCACTCTGGGAGGCCAAGGTGGAGTTTGAGAACAGCCTGAGCCAGAGTTAGACCTTGTCTCTAAAAAAATAGCCGGGCATTGTGGCGGGAGCCTGTGGTCCCAGCTACTTGGGAGGCTGAGGCAAGAGAATCGCTTAAGCCCAAGAATTCAAGATTTCTGTGAGCTATGATGCTACGGCACTCTACCCAGGGTGACAAAGTGAGACTCTGTCTCAAAAAAAAAAAGAAAAGCCTAGGTACTGTGATTTGAATGCATCCCCAGATTTTACCTATTGGAAACTTAATCCTCATATTCATAGTTTGATTGGAGGTTAGCCCTTTGAGAGGTAATAAGGATTAGATAAGGTAATCAGGATGGGGCCCCTATGATGGTACTGGTAGCTTTATATGAATAGGAATAGAGACCTGAGCTAGCACATTTGCTTGGTCTCACCACATGATGCCTCCCACCATGTCCTGATGCAGCAGGAAGGTCCTTACCAGACACCTGTAAAATGTTCTTGAACTTCCAGGTCTTCAGATCTATGAACTAAATAAACCTCTATTCTTCACAAATTACTCAATCTGTGGTATTCAGTTAAAGCAACAGAAAGCAGACTAAGACACTAAGTAAAGACTAATAATAAATAGCAAACTGAGAAAAATCATTTTCAACTCAGGTGACAGAGAGAGGGATGGATAATCATTGTAAAATATAAAAAGCTAATAGGAATTATTGAGACCAACAACCTAATAGAAAAATGGCTAAGGAACATACAGTCATGTGCCACATGTAACATTTTGTTCTATAGTGATGAACCATGTATATGATAGTGGTCCCATAAACTTATAATATCTTATTTTTACTTTACTTTTTCTATGTTTAGATATATAAGTCCTTACCATTGTGTTATAACTGCCTACAGTATTCAGTACAGTAACATGCTATACAGGTGTGTACCCTAAGGAGCAATAGGCTATATCATACAGCTGAGGTGTGCAGGAGGTTGTACCCCCTACGTAGAGTGTAAGTATAAGTACACTCTACGAAGTCATGCAATGACAAAACTGCCTGAGATGCATTTCTCAGAATGTATCCCAGTTGTTAAGTGACTCTTGACTGTAACAGAAAAGGATATACAAATGGATCTTAAATAACTTCTTTTTTTTTTGAGACGGAGCCTCAAGCTATCCCCCTGGGTAGAGTGCCATGGCATCACAGCTCATAGCAACCTCCAACTCCTGTGCTCAAGCAAGTCTCCTGCCTCAGCCTCCCAAGTAGCTGGGACCACAGGGGCCCACCACAACGCCCGGCCATTTTTTGGTTGCGGCCATCATTGTTGTTTGGTGGGCCCGCGCTGAGGATTCGAACCCGCCACCTTGGGTGTATGTGGCTGGCACCTTAGCCGATTGAACCACAGGCGCCGAGCCAAATGACTTCTTTTTTTCTTTAGTGATAGGTTTCATTCTGTCACCCAGGCTGAAGTGCAGTGGTGGGATCATAGCTCACTGCAGCTCAAACTCCTGGGCTCAAGCAATCCCCCTGCCTCAGCCTCCCAAGTAGCTAGGACTAGTGGCATCTGCCTTAAATGATTCTTTTTTGTTATGAACATAGGCTCAAAACAAAAAGCAAACTGAAACTACACTGAGACATGATTTTTCACCTGTCAGATGGGCAAAAATCCATATATTTGATATCACAGTGTTGGAGAAACAGGCTTTCTCACACGTTGCTAAAGGGAGCAATGATAGTAGTCTAATGGTGAGCAATTGGCAGTCGTTTTCAAATCTACAATGTATAATCCTTTTGATCTAGTATTAACATTTCTGTGAAAATGTTATGTTCTAATATATGTTTCCTATATATATTTGCACCTAAGCAGAAAGTATGTACAAGGTTATTCATTTGCAAAATTGGCAGCAACTCAAATGTCTACCAATAGAACAATGGTTAAATATTACACATTATTGTACAACTATACAATGGGATACTACATAGCCCTTAAAAAGAATGAGGAAGTCTCCAATGTACTGATCTGGAAAGATCTCCAAGATATATCTTTTTTTTTTTTTTAGTAGGATCTTGCTCTCTTGCCTCAGCTAGAGCACAGTGGTGTATTCATAGCTCACTGCAGCCTCCAATTCCTGGGTTCAAGTGATTCTCTTGCTTCAGCCTCCCCACTAGCTGGGACTACAGAAGTGAGCCAACCAAGATACATTATTAAATGATAAAATGAAAGAATCAAGTGTATATCTTATGCTATGGTTTAAAGCCTTTTTTTAATAAAAAGAAAAAAATACATGGACATGTTTGTATTTGCACAAAGAAAGTCAAGAATATACAAGAAACAATTAAAACCACTTTCCAGGCTCGGCGCCTGTGGCTCAGGTGTCTAAGGCACCAGCCACATACACCTAAGGTGGTGGGTTAGAATCCAGCCCAGCCCGCCAAACAACAGTGATGGCTACAACTGAAAAATAGCCAGGTGTTGTGGCAGGTGCCTGTGGTCCCAGCTACTTGGGAGGCAGAGGCAGGAGACTCACTTGAACCCAGGAGTTGGAGGTTGCTGTGAGCTGTGATGCCACAGCACTCTACCCAGGGGGACAGCTTGAGGCTCTGTCTCAAAAAGGAAAAAAAAACACTTTCCAGGTTAGAAGTGAGGAGAGGAGGGGAAACTGGGCAGATGAATGACGAAAGATGGAGGGAGACATTTTTTCCGTGTATCTTTTTTCTTATATTTTTAATTTTTGGACTATGTAAATAAATTATGTACTGAAAATTTTAAATAAAAAATAAACAATATAGAAAGTTTACATGAGGAAGCACAGACAAAGCTGTTAGGTAAATGCAAATGAAATAAAGTAGGAGATGGTAATAGCAACATAAGAAATAATGAAAATCATGCCTAAAACCATTAAATAAAAGGGTAACATTTTATAAGAGTGTTGATAAACTTTTATATGTTGAATAACAGAGCATCAAAATAGATGAACAAGAAATAGGAGAGTTTGATATAAACAAAGAAATAGTGGAAGACATACCATTCTCAGCCTGATGAATTATACAGGCTAAAAATAAATATGGATATACATTATTTTAAAATATTACATATAGACTGGGTGAGGTGGCTCCTGCCTATAATCCTAGAACTCTGGGAGGTCAAGGCAGGTGGATTGCTTGAACTCAGGAATTCTCAGGACCAAACTGAGCAAAAGTAAGACCTTGTCTCTAAAAATAGCTGGGGCATTGTGGCAGACACCTGTGATTCCTGCTACTTGGGAGGCTGAGGCAAGAGGATCTCTTGAGCCCAAGATTTGAGGTTGCTGTGAGCTATAACAGATGCCAGGGCACTCTACCAAGTGAGACAAAGTGAGACTTTGTCTCAAAAACAATAAAATAAACAAGTAAACAAATAGGCTTGTAAAAAAAGAACAAAAAAGTTATCCCAAGGTAATTAAGAGGAAGAAAATAATAAAGATAAAAGAAATTATTTAGTAAAAATTTAGTAAACAAATGAGAAATAAAGTCAAGTGTATTTTAAATAAGCAAACAAAAAAAATTCCTTAGTATGGTAAATAAAACCCTTGATGACTTGGCCCTTGACAATGCCCCCACACATTCAACTCTTGCCATTCTGAACTATGGACTCCTTGCTATCTGAACTCAGGAACCAGATTGATTCAGATAAAATTTGGGAGATAGGGCTAGTATCCCTGGCTCTCTGAGCTCCAGTTACTTGCTTACTGCCATTGTCTCACTAGTAAAGTCCACTGCCCTGTAAGTCTCAGCCCCAAAACCCCTTCTTCCAGGTAGGCTTTGTGGATCCAAAAACTACAATACATGCCAGCATGGGATGAATGCTGTAAGAGTGGGTAAATCCAACTTTTTTGGCAGAGTGGAGTGATAGATTGGAGTGTGAGGCGAAATCCAGTTGTGGGCATGAAGGAGAGCTGGCTGGTGGAGCTGCTTCATGGAGGAGAAATGGGATTTCAGGCCACAATGGAACAGAGGAAAGAGCCGAAGGAGGAAAAGTACAAGCAAACACAGGCAGGAGCGAAAGGACAGAGTGGTTTGGAAAACTAGGGACATCCTACGTGACTGTGGTGTGGGAGGCTGATAAAGAGTGGAATAGGTGAGTATGGAAAGCTCAACAGGGCAGGTCACAAGGAGCCTCTGATGGTGAGTACTACATACCTGATAAAGGACTGATAACCAGAATCTACAAAGAACTGAAGCAAATCAGCAAGAAAAAAATCAAACAACCCCATTTAAAAGTGCACAAAAGGCCAGGCATGGTGGCTCACGCCTGTTGTCCCAGCGCTGTGGGAGGCCGAGGCAGGTGGATCACCTGTGCTCAGGAGTTCGAGACCAGCTGAAGTCTGAGGCAGAGTGAGCCAGAGTGAGACCCCGTCTCTATAACAACAACAAGACAGCCGGACCTTGTGATCCCAGCTACATGGGGGGAAAGAGAACACTACAGGAGGAAGAAGTAATAAAAAAAAAAAAAGTGCACAAAAAACATGAACAGAAACTTTTCAAATGAAGATAGACTAATGGCCAACAAATACATGAAAAAATGCTCAAGCCTCTAATCATTAGGGAAATGCAAATCAAAACCACCATAAGATATCACCTAACCCCAGTGAGAATGGTTCTTATCAAAAAGTCTCCAAACAGGCCTGGTTTTCTGGTTTGCTCCTGTAATCCTAGCACTCTGGGAGGCTGAGGCAGGAGGATCACTTAAGCCTAACGTTTTGAGGTTTCTATGAGCTAAGCTGATTTCATAGTACTCTAGCCTGGGCAACAGGGTGAGACTAAGTCTCAAAGTCTCACTATGTCACTCTCAGCTCTTTGTAGATTGCTGTGGTGTTACAGCTCACAGCAACCTCAAACTCTTCGGCTTAAGAGATTTTCTTGCAATTAAAGAATACCAACAGCAGAGAAGAGATGACCATGTAGCAACTTCAAAAGTCCCTCTTGTCACAAAGCAAAGGAAAAAAGCATGAGTTTCCTATAAGGGAGAAGAACCAAAAAGCAGACACAGTAAAGAAAGTTTGGATTTCTGAAGATTATCAATAGTAAAGACAAAGAAAAAATGGTTGTAATAAAAGAAGGTTTATGTCAATTAACCTGGTTCCCTGAAAAAAGTAATAAAATTAGATCCTAATTGTGAAAAAAAAAAAAAGAGATTCTCTTGCCTCAGCCACCCAAGTAGCTGGGATTATAGGTGCCTGCCACAACGCGCCCGGTCATTTTTTTTGGGGGGGGAGGTTGCAGTTTGTTTAGCTGGCCTGGGTCGGAGTTGAACCACCAGCCTGGATGTATGTGGCCAGCACCATACCCACTGAGCTATGGGAGCCACTGTCTCAAAATATGTTTAAATGTCCCTAAACAACAGATGCTGGCGCAGATGCAAAGAGAAAGGAACACTTATACACTGTTGATGGGACTGCAAACCAACACAACCTCTATAGAAAGTAGTATGGAGATTCCTCAAAGAACTAAAAGTAGACCTACCATTTGATCCAGAAATCCCATTACTAAGCATTTACCCAAAGAGGAAAACAGAAGGTATTTTATGAAAAAGACACTTGGGCTCGGCGCCTATGGCTCAATCAGCTAGGGCGCCAGCCACGTACACCTAAGGTGGCGGGTTCAAATCCCCAGCCCGGGCCTGCCAAACAACAATGATGGCTGCAACCAAAAAATGGCTGGGCGTTGTGGCGGGCACCTGTGGTCCCAGCCAATTGGGAGGCAGAGGCAGGAGACTCGCTTGAGCCCAGGAGTTGGAGGTTGCTGTAAGCTGCAATGCCATGGCACTCTACCCAGGGAGATAGCTTGAGGCTCCATCTCAAAATAAATAAATAAATAAATAAATAAAAATAAAAAAGACACTTGAACTTGAATGTTTATAGCAGCACAATTCACAATTGCAAAGATGTGGAAGCAACCTAAGTGCCCAATATATGAGTGGATTAATGAAAGGTGGTATATGCATACCATGGAGTACTACTCAGCCCTAAAAAAGACCATCTAGCATCTTTTGTAACAACCGGGATGGAATTGGATACCATTTTTCTTTTCTTCCTTTTTTTTTTTTTCAGACAGAGTCTCACTTTGTTGCCCCCAGTAAAGCGCTGATGTCACATGTCACAGCAACCTCAAACTCTTGGCCTTAAGAGATTCTCTTGCCTCAGCCTCCTGAGTAGCTGGGACTATAGCCGCCGCCACAACGCCTGGCTATTTTTAGCAATGGGGTCTCACTCTAGCTTAGGCTAGTCTTGAACTTGTAATCTCAGCCTCCCAAAGTGCTGGGATTACTACAGGCGTGAGCCACTATGCCCAGCCCTGGATACCATTTTTCTAAGTGAAGTTTTGCAAGAATGGCAAAGCACATACCACATGTACTTGGTACTAAATTTGAACTAGTCGATTAACACTTAAGTGCACATATGGAAGTAAAACTCAAGGGAAATTAAGTGGGTGGAGGTGAGGAAGGAGATGAATAAATTCACACCTAAGGGGCACAATGAGCACTTTCTTTACTGCTTTGACTTAAAATGTACAAAAGCAAATTATGTAACCAAGATGTGTGTACTTCCATAATATTTTGAAATTTAAAAAAAAAAAGGGTTGTGACGTTGTGAGTCCCCCATCACTGATGTGCAGGAATGTGAGGTGGTGGGTGGTGTGAGGGGGATTTCTTAAGCTGGCAGGCTGCCCAGGAGGAGGTGGGGGAGGTAGGATGGGCAGCTCTGGCTCTGGAGGCACTGGGCAGGGAAAAGGGACCCATTCTGGTCTGTTTCTCCTCCTTGACCCATTTCCCGGCTCCTGCCTGCATCCCAATCATGGAGGGTCTAAGAGGTAGTTCCTGGCAGCTCCCCCAGGCCCCACAGATAGAGTCACACAGCTCTATCCATCTGTCTAGCCCAGCCCCCGCAGGGGCCTCTGTAGTCAGGTCTTTGTGTCTGCACAGTGGCCCTCTTTGTTCTAAGCAGCTCCTTTGTCCTGTCCCACCTCCCTCCTCTCCTTCTCTCTCTCCTAACTGCATTACAAAAAGCACCAGCTTTGCAGAGAGCCAGGCCAGGGCTCTGACCTTGGCTTTCCCTGTTGAGTCTCTGTGCAACCCTGAGCAAGTCACTTTGCTTCTCTGAGTCTTAGTTTTTGGATCTATGAAAAAGAGCTATTATAAAGAATCAAACTATTGGCAAGAATTGGTCTGTTACCCAGTGCTGAGACCCAAACAACAAATGCTATCCACAGGAAACTCTACTCAATCCTCAAGCTGTTTCCTGGATCTGCTCCTTATATTTCCCACATCATCCTCATCTTTCAGCCAAGTGGCTACTATTTACCCATTTGACAGTTGAGGAAATCAAGGCCTAAGAATAGGTTGTAGGGGGATGTAATCTGTATGGTTAGATAGGGCCTGTGATTTGATAGGGCCTATAGTTAGATAGGGCCAGTACTTGGTTTAACATTCTGCTGAAATTTTGAAATTATTTTTGAACAAGGGGATCACATTTTCATTTCAGGCTTTGGGTCCTGCCAATTATATAGCTGGTCCTGCTTGTGAGGAGGAAGAGAAGAGGCTTGTCTAGGCCTGGACTAGGCATCCTGCTTCCTTTGGGGGCCTCCTTTGGGTGCTTGCATCCTGGGATGCTGAGACCCAGAGCTTCCAGGCTACATTTGGCATCAGGGTCCTGGCCCCTGCCCAGGAAACCTGAGGAACACATTTCCTGGCTGGAGAATGGAGGACGGCACAGGTCAATGTAGTAGTCCAAGGAGCAAGTAAGAAAAAAGGCTGCTGAAACCAGCCCAGCCCTATGTAACTGGAGCCGCCGGGGTGGGTCCCAACATTGTGACCCAGCCATTACTCCAGGAACTCAATAGGGCCTTCCTTCCCAGCAGGCTGCAGTACTAGGGCCAGGAGACCCACCTCAGAATTACTGCATGACTTTGCACATTCACTTCCCCTTACTGAACCTCAGTTTCTCTATATGTAACATGCGAATAATAACACCTAACCTACGTGATTCCGGTGGAGATTAAATGAGATACCTTAACACAATGACTAGCACAAAGAAAGTGATCACTAGAGTCCTTATGCATACACTCACAACACATATTCATATTGTAACAAATCTTCAGGGATGGTATTAGGTGCTGGGCATTTAACTGTGAACAGGATGCCCTTGGGCTTTGCTCTCAAAGAGATCCCCATTAGAACTCTTTGGGGAGATCGACATGGTAAAGTGGGTTACCTGGCCTGGGTCTAAGAGGAGTGATGGTGGAGAGCAGGAACTGGGGGCCAAGCGCAAAGAAGCATGAAGGGGCCCTGCAAACAGGGAGAAGCAGGTGCCAGGCAGGAGATAAATGAGAGTCGGGCACTTCCGCATGACTGGCTCACGGGCAGGAGGTGAGGCAGAGAGGTGGGGAGGCTGGAGAGGTGGGTTTTATCCAAAAGGTGGTGGAGCCACCAGAGAGAGTGGGCAGGTGATAGCAGTGAGGGGCAACAGAGACATCACCCTAACCTGTGAAGGAGGGATTGGAGTCCGGGCCAGCACAGGGATTCTCAGAGGTGATGAGAGAAGTAGAGGGAGGGAAGATGAAAAGGCTTGAGGCAGCCAAATGGAGAGACAGGAAGCCTCCTAATGCATGGAGAGGAGCCCAGGCTGGGGCTTGCCCTGCCCCTCCTGACCTGCCACTGCTAATGGAATCCTCCCCCGCCCCTATGGCTCCATTTACCCACCTCGTGGGGACCATTACTGTGCCTGGGCCTTCACCATTAGCCTGCCTTGGCTGCTTGGTCCCAGGGAGACTCCCCAATGTTATTCCACCCTTTTAGATGAGTCTCTTATGTGAGGCTTGCCATGTGACTCAGTGGGTGCCAATTTCTTGGTTGGATCAATGGTTTAAATTCTTTTAACTGTAGAATCTTCTATATATTTGCAACCAGTTCTTACCAGGAGATATAAATAAATAAAAATATAAAAGCAATGATGCTCAAGCTGAAGCCAGGTTGGATTTGAATCCTGCTGGACATTAACAACCTCCAAAATCCAGTGACAGAAGTGCCTGGAGACCTAGACTTCTGACCCTCATTAAAGGAGACACTAACTCTTTGAACCTAGGAGGCTCAGGATGATGGGTAAAACCCTAAAAAAGAACTTAAGGCAGGCCAGCGAGAGATTATGACTTCATTTTGCAGGAAAGGAAACTGAGGCTCAGAATGATGTCACAAGAGCTTAAGGACAAGGTCCTTTCTTCTGTACCTCAGGCCTTACTAAGTCTTCTGTTGAGGAGCTGAGACAATGTGTGTCTCAGGGATGCAATTTCTTTGGTCGCAAAGTAAGGGAGTTGAGCCCCCTGTAAGGTGGCGCCTTGGACAGGCCACCATCCGGGTTTGTCTGCTAAAACTAAGGTTGAGCCTGGGTTCTCAGCTTGGCACAAAAGGAATTATTTTTTTTTTCTCCTGTGCTAAAAAATAGCAGTGATAGTAGAAGGTTTGAAGGCATGGAATGGGGACAAGAAAGAGAGGGTTGGAGGGCAGGGTGTAATGTCTCATGCTTATAATCCCAGCACTCTGGGAGGCCAAAGAAGGTATGTTGCTTGAGGAATTCAAGACCAGCCTCAGCAAGAGCAAGACTCTGTCTCTAAAATAAATAGCTGGGTGTTGTAGTGGGCTACTGCAGTCCCAGCTTATAGGGAAACCGAGGCAAGAGAATCACTTGAACCCAAGAGTTTGAGGTTGCTGTGAGCTATGATGCCACAGCACTCTACCAAGTGTGACAAAGTGAGACTCTGTCTCAAAGAAAAAGAAATAAAGAAAGAAAGAAAGAAAGAAAGAAAGAAAGAAAGAAAGAAAGAAAGAGAGGGAGGGAGGGAGGGAGGGAGGGAAGGGAAGGGAAGGAAGGGAGAGAGAGAATCAGGTGAGATGCCAGTGCCCAAGGATCTTTCCCCACAGTGGACCCTAAAGCCTGGGTCCCACAACTTGCAGGGGATACGTAAGCCCCTGAAAACTGCATGGACCAGCTTGGACAATAAGTGGAGAAGGCTGGACAAGGAGTCTTTGTGTCTCCCAAGCAAAGGTCCCAGTGGGACTGCAGAGGCAGCTTAGATTTGCAGGGCTGTGTCCACTGTGTTCTTATTCTGCAAGGCTGCGGTCAGCACCCTTCTTGGACCCCTCCTGGGGCTGGCACCTAGTCAGGTGATGATAAGAAGCTATCAGACCCCAAGGCCTCAGTGCCTAGGAGAAGTTCCTTGGCCACAAGAAGAGTCCTCCTCCACACCTGTCTAGCCACTGTACCATCCAAAGCACAGGGAGGACTGACAGGAGGAGGTGGAAGGATGCGATTGGCTCCATGTCACAGAAAAGAGGACCCTGAGAGGAACTGGAACTGTGTCAAGGTCTTCCTGAGTCAGTGCTGAAGCTGGGTCCAGACCTACACTTCTGACTCCGGGACCCCAAGTGAGAGAAAGAGATCACCTTGAGGAGTGAGCACCTCTCAGCAATACAAAGAAGGCTGACTTGATCCTTGCCCTCTAGTGCTCACAATCTAGGAAAGGGATAGACTACTGAAGGCCCAAGAGTGGGATTGAGGGCGGAGAAGAGCGTCAAGGCAGCTCAGAATGAGGGACCAAATGGAGAGGAGAGGGTTGGCACTGGTAGCTCAGTTGTTAGGGGGCCGGTCACATGCACCGGGGCTGGTGGGTTTGAACCCCGCCCAGGCCTGCTAAACAACAATGACAACAACAACAAAAATAGCCAGGTGATGTGGCAGGCACCTGTAGTCCCAGCTACTTGGGAGGCTGAGGCAAGAGAATCGCTTAAGCCCAAGAGTTGGAGGTTGCTGTGAGCTGTGACGCCACAGTACTCTACCAAGGGTGACATAGTGAGACTGTCTCAAAGACCAAAAAAAAAAGAAAAAGAAAAAAAGTAGAGATTTCAGGGATCTGCTGGTGAGATTAAAGAAGGGGAAGGGGAGTGTAGAAGAGGCTTCCTCCGCCCTGAGGCAGGATCCAAATACCCTGCTTTCCTTCCTAGGCCAATGAGGAGGGCCCCACTCAACCCGCCCGGTCTCAAGCAAGGGAGGTCCTCCTAGGAGGTCCCTTCAAGGACAGCGAGGCGGGGAAGAGGTGGAGTAGGCTGAGGCTGGGCGCAAATGTCCGCAGAGGGTCAAGCAGGCACCAGGCAAACCTGTAAAACTTTGGAGTCTCTGAAAACCTCTCCTCACACGCTCCCGTCTAGCGTGAGAAAGCCAGGTAGCCTCCTTCTGGCCCGGCAGCAAGACAGTCCCGGCCCCTCCCCGCGCAGCACCGGTTGCAGACGCGCTGACCCCGCGGCCGTATCGCTGGGCGGTGTCCTGGAGCGGGTGGCGAAGTGTCTGTCGGCTGTGGGGCGGTGCCAGGGTCTGTCCAGAGTCCGCCCCGCCCCTTGCCTGGCCGGGCCGCGGGGGTGGGGAGCGAGGCAAGATTGGGGCAGCGGGGTTCCCAGGCACGTGGTCCCTGCGGCATTGGGACTCGGGTGCTGGCACCCAGGAGCGGCGGCGACAGCACCCGGGGCGGAGGAGTGCCGCTCAGAGGTGAGGGGTGAGCAGCCTGGAGGGCACAGGACACCGGCAGGACACGAGCGCGGCCTGGGGACGCGGTGGGTCAGACTGGCAGGTGCCGACTCAGCGCTGATCAGGGAGAAAGCCATGGGAGAGTGGCTGTCCTGCTGGGACTCCTTTCTGAGCCGGTGTGGAGCGCAGAAGTGGACTGCGTGAGCGCGCCCGTGGGTCGGTGGTTGAACTTTGTCTCCACTGCTGTGTCGATCTCGGTGAGTGTGGACGGATACCCTGGTAGTAAGTCGGTGGTGTGTGTCCGCATATTTACGAATTCTGGGTGTTAGTGGGTGAGTGCGTGCGCCCCTGAAGGGAGCATAGTTGAACTTGTGAAATCTGTCTGTGTGTATCTCTGATGTGAGCACCGCGGTGGCGGGGTGCTGTGGCCGGAGAGCCGGGAATCCCTGGAGATCCGCTGCGCCTCTGTCCTACCCCAGGGTCACTCTGTGTGCAGCGCCTGTCCTGGCCGTTAGTAAGACTGGGGGAGTAGTTGCAGGGAGAAGGTGGAAAGGAGGGGTAGTGGGGGGGACAGACAGTTAAACCTCTGTCAGAGGACTTTCAATCTGGCAGGTGATGCTGTAGGAAGGGAGGTGGGGGGAAAGGCGGTCCCCACAAACCCCCCTCTAGGGCAGTCATTGACAGGCTTGGGGGTTTCCAGGAGCCCAATCGGAGGGCCAGGTCTCGCTAGAAACTAGCATGTAAGTTTGGATCTCAGAGGTCTTGGCTGTTGTTTCTCTGGGCATGGCATCCCTCACTTTCCTGGGGCTACACAGCCTGATCTTGGTTTGTTTTGGATCTAGGCTGGAGTTATGAAGAGCTTTTCAGGATCAGGGTGGGGCCCCAGGGAACTTGCAGTTATCCAGTTATCTGTGGATGGGAATGGGAGGAAGAAGATTCTTTTTTTGAGACGGAGCCTCAAGCTGTCCCCCTGGGTAGAGTGCCATGGCATCACAGCTCATAGCAACCTCCAACTCCTGGGCTCAAGCGAGTCTCCTGCCTCCGCCTCCCAAGTAGCT
>CAUYQV010176526.1:0-28883 GCA_963574575.1 Galagoides demidoff | reverse complement strand
TCCCAGCTACTTGGGAGGCGGAGGCAGGAGACTCGCTTGAGCCCAGGAGTTGGAGGTTGCTATGAGCTGTGATGCCATGGCACTCTACCCAGGGGGATAGCTTGAGGCTCCGTCTCAAAAAAAAAAAAAAAAAAAAACTCTAGAGAACTCTGGCCCTTCTCCCCAGAATTCCTGATTCAGTAGATCTAGGAGCAGATGAGAATCTGCTTTTCTAACAAGTTCCCAAGTGATTCTGATGCTGCAGGTCTATGGCTTAAGAGAAGCAGATAGATTGTCATGGAAATGGGAAGTTTGAGGCAAAGGCAGGGTAGAGGCACAGATAGGAAAGAAGTCAATAGCAGGAAGAAGCAGTTCAAGAACAGGTAGGTAGACTCGAGCCAGGTTAAATTATGGCCAGGTCAGTTGGACACAGCTGCCCCTCCTTTTCCTTGGGAGGTCTTGCAGAGCAGTAGAAAGAAATATTGGGGTGATAATCAGAGAACTTGGTTTATAATTCTGGTGCTGACATGTATTACCTTTGTGGGCTTGGCAAGTCTCTTGATCTTTCTTAGTGTCAGTTTTCTCAGCTGAAAATAGATTTTCTTGAAAATCTATAATGCTGTTAGAATTAAATGGTATAACAAACTGTATAAATTATAGCAATCCTTTGTACATGAATTATAAAGGGAGCAGATGACCTTGGGAGCAAATCTATCAAGTAATCCACATGTGTGTATTGGATTCATATATGGACACACCCCTTCATACACACCCTAACCTGAAAGCACAAGGTTGGCACAGACCTATTTACATGC
Source organism: Galagoides demidoff (assembly GCA_963574575.1). NCBI lineage: Eukaryota > Metazoa > Chordata > Mammalia > Primates > Galagidae > Galagoides > Galagoides demidoff. The sequence goes on along the minus strand of CAUYQV010176526.1, from coordinate 28,089 downwards.
CATTACTTCTTAGTGGACTATGAAATCCTTGTGAGCTTTTGTGAATCCTGTTTTTAACTTTGTTTCTTTGATGCCTAAGAGTACTCAATACATGGTAAGGTGAAAATATGTGGAAAAGCTGACCACTAACCTGAGAAAAATGTAGTGTCCTCAGCACATCATCATCACTGCTGGAGTGCCAGAGAACTTCATCATATTTCATAAAGGAATCTCTGCAGATGATCTCACTCTAGAAAGTGCTAATGGTTGTTACAATTTGCTGCTGCTTGGTCCTTTGCCTAGAGAGTTACAGGATCCTGAGAGCTTGAGAAGTTCGGCTAGTATTTTACAGCCGGTTAGATTTTTTTTTGCCTGATAGTGACTACAAGACTATAATGTTCTAACACCAGGCAGCTGTTCTAGCTGGCTGTTGAGGTGGACACATGTCACTTGTGTTTTTGCCTTTTTAAAAACCTTTCTTGGAGAAGATGTGTAGTGAACTAGTAGTTTTTTTTGTTTTTTTTTTTTTGAGACGGAGCTTCAAGCTATCCCCCTGGGTAGAATGCCATGGCATCACAGCTCATAGCAACCTCCAACTCCTGGGCTCAAGCGAGTCTCCTGCCTCCGCCTCCCAAGTAGCTGGGACCACAGGCACCCGCCACAATGCCTGGCCATTTTTTGGTTGCAGCCATCATTGTTTGGCGGGCCCGGGCTGGGGATTCGAACCCGCCACCTTAGGTGTACGTGGCTGGCGCCTTAGCTGATTGAGCCACAGGCACCGAGCCACTCATGAGGTTTTCTAAAGAGGAAATATTACATGAAATCTCTTTATATAATGCTTGCCACAAAGTAGATGTTGAATAAATATTTTATAAATATTCCACACTTACCATATTACATCATTTTAGAACCTTGGAAGATCTTCCCCCAAGTATCCCTTGCCACGGGTTTGTTATTATTTGGGTTATTTTTAATTTTTTAAGAAAAACAATCGATTGCATGTGAAAACCCCACACTGTACCCCAGAAGTGCATTGGATGTACATAGTTACCATTCAATAAAAAAAAAAGAAAAAAGAAAAAAAAGAAAAAAAAAAGAAAAACATCCAAAACTTGGAAATAAGGGCAAAAAGATCACAATATTCTTTTTCAAAATCATACAGAACTATTATTAAACAACCCCATGAGAGGGTCAATACTTGTTCTGGTAAAAGGCAACTGTATTTGACTTTCTAATTATCTTTATTAAGGCCTGGACTTGGCAACGCTCAATCTTCACTTATAGAAGATGTACAAATTGCAAAATATTTTTATCCAGTAGAGATGCAAATAATTTCTGTTCAGTAGGAAATATAAGTCCAAAGGTTAAGATGTTATTGTACTGCAGGATATTAATCAATTTTGAATTTAATTTTGCAGCTTCATTGCATATTCTTTTTTTTCTACTAAATATATATATATAATTTTACTTTCATTTTTTTCATTGACCTAGATTTGTCATTCATGCTAGTTCCCTTCATGAGGTAAATAAATCTTTGTTATGTGTTCAGTATATATTTGTATTAGAGCCATGTTTTCAATTTACTGAAAATTATACTTTAACTCGGATATTAGATATTTTTGTTAGACAATTCTTATATTAAAGATACTAACAGACATTTACTTTTATGAGCATAACATAAGCGGGAAGCTGTTAACGTGGGATCCTATGTCAGGATGCCCAGATGCCCAGACACATCCTGGGGAAGTGCATCCTTCAGAATGAGATACACAGGAAAAGTATTTTGAAATGGGGAAGTGCTCATAACCGACAATTTCAAAGGTAGTATTTCTCCCAGGGATCCTATCTGAGAGACAGTGCCTCTTGGCCTACCGGGAGTGCTGGGAGTTGTGGGCCTATATAGAGTGAGAGAGGTTGGATATCAAAGGCCGTCCTTTCTCCTTCAAAATTTAGCCTGGAGTTAGTCATACCTCATTTATGGAGCTTCTTGAAGTATGATCTGAGGCCCCAGAGAGGAGCCTTATAACTCTTCACACATGAGATTAAAATAACTGTCTTAACAACATTACTATGATATTTACCTTTTCATTGTTTTTGACATTCGCATTGATAGTGCAAAAGTAATAGTGAGTTAAACTGTTTGCACTTAACTGCAGGTATCAGTAGTTACTATATTCTTCCCCAGGTGAACTCACAGAAGGCCAGTTTCACATAATACCATCCTTGATGAAGCAAAAAGAAATTATCAATCTCTTTAAAACTCACTCCTCAAATATATACATATACAGATTTTTTTAATATTCTGTGTGATAAATGGGAAGCATGCTAAATACTGAAGTTGTCTGGAGAAAAGCTCTTGGGTAATTGAGTTGCATGATAAATTAGCTTTGTTTTTCTCGTGTCATATCACGGGATCACGAATATCATTTTTGCCTGAAGGAATGACTAACAAACTACAATTATTCAGACTTGGGTATCAGAAAGACTATTTCTCAAAAATGAATGAAGTAAACCTGTCACTTCAAGGGATACAACCAGTGGTATTTGTTGCCAGTTAAAAACCTTTAGGTTTGTAAGTAAGCAATAGAATTTTAGAAAACTTGTATTCTCATCAGGAACTTGAAAGCATCCCCAAACTGAAAGACCTTTTAAAAAACAATTGGTCATATTCATAGATGTAATGGTTTACATTGTGTAATAGAATGAGTCAATATTTAGAAGAGCTACCTACATAACTCAGTGAACTAAAATTTTTGTAACAGCCCCTGAATGGTGTTACAAAATTATTCATGAGCAATGGATTCACTCAAAGATAGGCCAGTAGATTTTAGTATACAAAGTACCACCTGTCAAGTTTGGGTGTAGTATCAAAGAAGAATAACCTTAAAGCCAGTTACAATACTAGTGGGACAGAAGAATAGCACAGCAGGAGCAGAACTTAAAAGTAATATTAAGCAGTAGGCCAGAATATCCTCAGTGATCCAAAGAGTCTGTTAAAAGACTCCTCCTTTTTCTACCAGTGCGATGCTGTGCCATGCAGCAACTGCTTTCCATAATACCATTAAAACCATTTATAGTAACAGATGGAGAATCAGCTATGAGAACTCAAGTGTCTTCCATTAAGCTACAGACTAAAGAGTGTAAGAATTTAAATAATTCTACTCTCATCACTATTATGTTTTGTTGTTTTGAAAAATAGATCTTTAGGAATCCTAGTACTCTGGGAGGATGAGGCAGGTGAATTGTTTAAGTCCTAGTAGCCTGAGCAAGAGCAAGACCATGTCTCTACTAAAAATAGAAAAACTAGCCAAGGTTGTGGTAGGTGCCTGTAGTCCCAGCTACACAGGAGGCTGAGGCAGGAGGATCAATTGAACCTAGGAGTATGAGGTTCCTGTAAGCTGTGATATGCCTCAGCACTCAACCAGAGTAAAGAGACAGACAGTAAAACTCTGTCTCCCTCCAGAAAAAAATTTTGTTTTAATTAAAGAAAAAAAATGTTATGTTAACATGCAATGGTCTATCATTATAATTTTTAAATGAATAAACATAGATTATTAACTTCTTAGTTTTAATTTATAACATAGAAAGTATTAATAGACACAACCCACATAACAAAAGCTCTTTGAGGTCTTCAATAGTTTTCGAGAGTGTAAAGGGATCCTGACAACAAAAAGTTTGAGAAACATTACTTTCAAATACAAAGCAATGGAGATATCATCATGCTTAATTAGATTCTTCATCTAAATAACCAAAAAAAATCTTAAATGCTTTAGGATAAAAAATACTCAAGAGTATAGGAACTTGAGGCATTGCAGTGTTTGGGAATTATTGCAAGTAGATAAGTTCTGTGAAGTTTTCTCAACAGGTTGGAAAATAAACAGTGAAACTATGATTAGATGAATAATTTTTATTTGTAAAGAGTCTGGAAACAGGCTTCCATTTAAATAAACACAATGCTTATTTTAAAAAGAATTTACTTTATGAGTATCCACATGAAAGACTTTGCTTCACAATACCATTGATATTAATTCTACTTCTGTGTGTTAAATCTATGACCAAACACACAGCAGACCCAGTGTTTACACAGATGTCTGAAACGAGAGGCCACGTTTGATTTTCAGTTAGGTCCAACGTGGAGCAACATCTTTATCAACATGGCACGAGAGGTTTCCTAAATCCTCTCATTAAAGCTCCTTTATTAACTGTATTTTCCCCAATATGAAATTCCCATCACAGTAAAGATTCACAGTCCTCCATTTATCTCCCAGGTGAAGTCATGAGCTGGTAACAGTGTTGAAGTAATTTCATAATTTGTGTTTGGTAAAGCCTCATCTAATTTCTGTATCCCTGATCCCCCCACCTCCAGTGACCCAGAATTATAGTCTCAGTCCAAGGGCTAGAAAACTACAGGCAAAGATCTCCTGAGATGAGCTCACCTGATTTGTTGGTTATCACCTTTTAAATGATTTGTACATGTTCTTCAAAAGCTAAGAAATAATTTCTGAGAATCTGAAGCCAGTATGCTGACCCAATGCTAGTTAGCAGAAAAAGAGAAAAGTGAGTAAAAAGCACAAAGGTACGCAATCTCACTGATTAATTGAAAATGTCTTTGTCCAGTTTTCACACTCATCAGACTAAAAATGATAATAATGATGATGATAAAAAGGGAAAAAAAATCTATGGGACAGTGGAGAAGAAAAATATAGGATTACCTACTTTTCACTTTCCCAAGTAAAGGTGTTATAAAAAAAAAATCCCTACGGTCTTCTATCTCCACTATTTAGTCAAATAAAAGGCATTTTAACACCAAGAAAGAAAAATAGAAATGATACAATGTCAGAATAAAAGAGAGACTTTCCTCAAATAGGCATGCTAGAAATTTCATATTGATTAGATACAAAGATAGAATTTCTGTGCGTGGTTATGTATTCTCAGTATGAAAATACACACACGCACACACACAGCACAACACAGCACCTGGTACTAGCAGCTGTTTAATAAAGTAATACCTGTTTTAATTAGGCTTCACACAGTTAACTTTTTAGAAGAGTAAGAACAGTGAATATAACGCTTAACAGGAAAAAGCTGGTGTAATTTTAAAAATTGCCTGCCGTCCTGGACCTTTCCTCCTTTTACATTCTCCCACATCAGAAAAAAAGTTGGAAACCACTGAAGATACATCTCTCTGTTTCCCATGAAATCTTCTAAATAGGTCTCCAAAAGCACAGCGAGGACCTAAAACAACCTGGAGTAATATTTCTGGGTGTGCCTGCTACTATTTGAGAGACCTTGGACTCATGTCAAAGCAACAACTCAGTAGCTCAGTTTGTGTTTTCTTTAGAAATATTGCCCCTTAAGAGATTATAAGTCAAGCAGAAAAAGTTGCCCACAATGAAATTAGCAGTAGGTCCTCGGCTGAATCCCCACATACAACCCTTTATATAAATAAGTTGATAGTAGGCATTTAATCACAATATACACTTTCCTTACAAGTCTTCATAGTTACATGAACTCAGCCAAATAGTCATGCCAGAAAAGTCAAATAACTGAATGTCTTCACCCCTCTCATACATCACAGGCATCGCCTATTATCCACCATGCCTCTGTCTTCCAACTGAGGGCAGAAAGTCTCAAAATACTTTTTTTATTTGAAACTCGAGGCTGATGCTACCAACTGGCCAGACTTGCTATTTCTGCTCTAGATTTTCTATTTCAGCACTTATGGACATTGTCAGTGAAGGTCTTTACTCAAAAAGCATCATTTACTGTCTAATTCAATACAATTTATTAGGTTCCTTGTTTGTGGTAAATATTTTGCTTGATACCTGGGATATGGAGGAAGTTAGAAGGAAGGGACCTCCAACAGCTTACAGTCTAGTGAGAGAGATGGAAGTTAAATTATGAATCACAGTGCAGGACGCTACCTGCTGAGCAGAGCATACTACAGTTGCTGTGGGGTCCCGGAGGAGAGAGCCTAGACCCTCACTAGAGAAATCATTTTACAAGACTTTTTAAAAAGAGATGGCCCTCATCTGAATCTTGAAGGATGAACAAGACTTCATTAAATTCAATGGCGGTTGGGGGAAAGCATTTGGGGAAAGAGAACAGCATTTTAAGTCTAGGATGCTATAAACCAGAGTGAGAAATCCTGGGATTCAAAGAGGAGCTTAGGCTAGAGAAGAAAGGATATTAAACAAAGCTGGAGAAGAATAACGGGGTTAGATCATAGAGACTTCAAATGTGAAGCTGAGGACAACACTAAGAAACTAAAAATGTCCCCATCATTAAAAAAGCAACAAATAGATTCATTTGTGCCCAGGAGCTTGTATCTACAGAGCAAACTTTACAACAGGCTTGATCTATGTGTAAATGACTTAATAAAATAAAAATAAATCATTAAAAAAGCAACAGATTCAGTTGTGCCCAGGATCTTGTATCTACAGAACAAACTTTCCAACAGGTTTGATCTATGTGTATATGACTTAATAAAATAAAACTAAAATAATAATTTTATACATATGTAAAAATTTATATTGCATATTTTTATATTTATCTTATATGATACATATATTAATATACTATATCTTATTTTTATCATATAATATATGTACTATGACATATTAATATGTACATTATAGTATATCATGTATAATATATTAATATGTAACGTGACATAAAAATACATGTAATATGTAATAGATATAATTACATATAATACATGAAAGTTCCTACCTTAATATTTATTTACAATATTAAAATGAAACTTCAATTCATTCTTTGGATCTGGTTATCTGCCTGACCAGGAACCCAGATATACAGATATATTATACCAGATTTAGGTATAATTTTTACATTTTATGGAGAGCCATGCTGCTGGCAGTTATTTTACATTGATATACTTGAAAAGAGCTTCAACTTCTTCTTTACTGGTTTTATCACAACTCCTTTAAAAATTCTACATCGGGAAATTTACTAATAACTAAAGTAATTTAGCCTCAATCATGTAAAACTTAAAAGTATATCAGAATCCAGTTAATCACCAAACCGGAAGAATAGAAGGAATATGCTTTGTAATTTTCTGTGTATCTTACCTCTTTCAGGGTTAGGAACCAAATGATCTGTAACTATTTCCTTGGATAAGCCACTTAACATTACTGAGCATCAGCTTTGTATTTTTTAAATTAGGCTAGAAAGGTGTTCTTAATAGAGCTACTATAAAGTTTAAATAATCATGGTGTTTAACATTTGTAAGTGCTGATCTCAAAGTTTCTCCTTCCTTTTAAATTACAATAAAACTTCATTCTTACGGCTGCTCATTTTAAAAAGTTTAAACTTGCCCTTGATTCCTTTCTCTTTTCCCCTCCAACTCTCATCTGGCCTATGAGCAAATCCTCTTGACTCTACTTTTATAACATATCTATAATCTCACCCTTTCCCACCAGGATGGCTCTGATCAAGCCAGCATCAATTCTCAGCTGTAAGTCAGTAGCCTTCTTCCTCACACAACAACCTGAGAGAGTCCCTAACACATAAGTCAGATCATATTTCTCCTCCTTCCAAAGTGCAAAAGCCTGCCGATCCCACTTCGCTAAAGTTTTCACAATAACCATGGAGACTCCACCTCAGTGATTTTTCAGCTCGTGTGCCATGAGATCTTACGTGTGCTGCAAAAATTTGTAAAGATCATTAATTAAATCATTTTCAAAAGAAGTTCAAAGCACAGTAGTATACTCTTTTGTTTATTCTTTTTTTTTTGATCAACCTAATTTAAGTGTGTCATGGCAGTTTAACTATAGGTTCAAATGTGCAGTAAGATAAAAAGGTTGAAAAATTCTGCTCTACCTTATCCAATCCCCACTCTCTCTTTGACCTTCTCTCTCCCTTGCTTCTTCCATTTCAATCATCCAGACCACCTTGACGTTTTTCTTTTTTAACTTAATTTTTATTAAATAATAACAGTATACATTTATGGGGCACAATGTGATGATTTGATGTACAATGTGGAATGCATACATCAAACTAACATAACCATCATCTCACTTATTTTTTTGTGGTAAGACATTTAAAATATACTCTCAGTTGTTTTGAAATGTACCCTTGCACTGTATACATTAGGTGAGATCCTGCCAAATATCCTTCCTCCACTCACCCTCCCCCACTTCCCCTATCCCTTCTCTCCCCTCTTTCATTCTGGACTATATTTGTGTTTTATCATTCATAAGAATGTATAAGTGTATATATATATAGGTTTCATAACAGTATTGAGCACATTGGATGCGTTTTTCCCCATTCGTGAGATGCTTTACTAAGAAGAATATGTTCCAGCTCCATTTAGGTAAACATAAAAGACTTTATCATTTTTTATGGCTGCATAGTATTCCATGATACACATATACCACAGTTTGTTTATTCATTCATAGATTGATAGGCATCTAGTCTGCCTGCATGACTTGGCTATTATTAAATGGACTGTAATAAATATTCTGCTGCAAATGTTTTTGTCATAAAATGATTTTTGTTTATATGGGTATATACTTAGTTCTCGCTGGCTAAAAGATTTAAACCTAAAACCTGAAATTCTAAAAATAAAAGAAGACAGTGCAGAAAAACGCTTGCAGATATTGGCCAGGGAAAATATTTTATGAGGAGGGCAATGGAAGCAACACCAAAAATATATTACTGGGATCTGATCAAGCTAGAAAACTTCTGCACAGCAAGGGGCACTATAAGTAAAGCAAACAGGCAGCCCTCAGAATGGGAGAAGATTTTCACAGGTCATGTTTCCAATTAAGGTCTGATAACTAGAATCCACAGAGAACTCACATTAAGCAATCAATAAGAAAAGAACAAACAACCCCATCTCTACGTGGGCAAGAGACTTGAACAGAAACTTTTCTGAAGATGACAGGGGAACGATCAACAAACACATGAAAAAATGCTCATCCTCTTTAATCATTAGAGAAATGCAAATCAAAACCACTTTGAGATATCACCTAACTCCAGTAGGATAGCCCATATCACAAAATCTCAAAACTGCCTAGTGGGATTGCAAACTAATACAGCCTTTTTGGAAAGAAGTATGGGTAATTCTCAAGGAACTAAAAATCGACCTACCGTTTGAGCCTGCAATATCATTACTTCTTGCTGTTTTTCAAACATGTCAGAAAGATTCCTGCCTTTACCCCGGCTGTCATCTTGTAAAAGAAAACTCTTTTCTCCCAGTGTTTTTCAACCTTGTTTTATCTCACAGCACACTTGAATCTATAGTTATAACTATATAAGAATACTTCTACAGTGGCAGGCTTAAATTATGTTGATCAAAAAAAGTTAAAAAAAGTAATTTGAACTTATTTTGGAAACAATTTAATGATTTTTTTTTTTAGAGATCCAGTCTCACTCTGTCACAGCTCACAGCAACTTCAAACTCTTCAGCTCAAGCGATCCTCTTGTGTTCACCTCCCAAGTAGCTGGGACTAGAGGCACCTGCCACAATGCCTGGCTATTTTTAGAGATGGGGGTCTCATTCTTCAATTAATGATCTTTAAAAATTTTCACAGCACACCTAACATCTTTTCATGGTACACTGGTTGATAGATACTAACCTACTCCCTTACCTCCTTTAGATTGGCAGTGAAATGTCACCTGATCACTGAGGCCCTCCCTGACTGCCCTGTATAAAACAGTATCTCTCCCCCAGTGCTCCCTGGTCCTGCCTAATTCCTCCTCCAGGTCTTCTGTCCCTGTATGTGACCCCTTCAGGGCTATTCTACACTCATTTCCAAGCATGCTGCAGGAACATTTGACTCCCCCACCCCCTTTGATATTAGGCTCAAATATGTGACTTACTTTTCTAAGAACCAATGCACAATCCCCCATGTTCCTTTTAAGGAGAGAGGCACTGACATTGAGATGAAGTCTTTTTTTTTTTTGAGACAGAGTCTCACTACATCACCCTTGGTACAGTGCTGTGGCATCACAGTTCACAGCAACCTGAAACTCTTGGGCTTACACGGCATCACAGCTCATAGCAATCTCAAACTCTTGGGCTCAAGCAACTCTCCTGCCTCAGCCTCCCAAGTGGCTGGGACTACAGGCTTCCACCACAACACCCAGCTATTTTTTGGTTGTAGTTATTATTGTTGTTGGCAGCCTGGGCTGGGTTTGAACCCACCAGCTCAGGTATATGTGGCTGGAGCCCTAGCTATGGAGCTACAGGCGTCGAGCCGAAGTCTTTCTTCGTAATGACTAGGTAAACAGTTTTCAGATCCTGTCTACTAATCTGCTTTAAACATGTCTTGTGAGTGAGTAATAAATTTTTACTGAGTTAAGCCACTGTCATTTGTTTTCTTGTTATTTTACTATACCATCACCTATACGACCCTGACAAATCTGCCTCCTGATAAATACTTATTGATACTTGTTCACTCATATATTGTTGGATCCTTTCACCAAAACATAAGCTTTGAGAAGGTAAGACCTTGGACTATTTTGTTCACTGCCATATCCTCAGCACACAGAATGATGCTTAGCACATGTACATGCCTAATAACTATTGTAAGAGGAAATAAATACATGGGTGAAGGAGATCTTAACAGGTGTCCAGCACTGTTCTAAGAGCTTTGCAGCTACCACCGTGTAAGACTGGAACTATTTTTATGCCCATTTTGCAGATTAGAAAACTGAGACAGAGAAGGACATGATATCTGAAACAAAGTAAAAAAAAAATCAGTAAATATAAGTTCTATGCTTTTCTTAAAAAAAGGATCTAGGGGTAATGGGATTTGAGCTCCCCAATAGCTCAATAGATGGTAGCCAGTAGATTTGGACAAATGTAGTGTCATAGAATCTATTGAATCAAAAACTAAAAGAGGATTACTGTTTACCCTCATTGTGTTCTAAAAAATGTTATATTACTAAAAAATAATTATTATAAATTATTCCAATGCTACTATGTGTATGAATATAACAGTTGCCTATCATATGCAGGCCCTTTCCTCATGGGTGTGCACTCCTTTGTAATTGAAGCTTATCACAGAAGAAAAACTGCATGAGTTAATAAAAAGCAATTGCAGCTATGAGGGGGCCAGAAAAGAGGGGAAAGTAATTCCTGAGTTTCAGTGTCAACTTGGAAATATGCCAGATGTGAGAGCATAGACAAGTGAATTTAACAATTCTGTGTGTAATTTTTACTATAAAATAAAGAAATCAGTATCTATTTTTAATGGCCTTTTGAAGAGTAAGTAAAATTAGATATTTAAAATGTTTGACAGAAATTTGATCAATAAAAGGTAGCTATTAGTAGTAAAAAGACAAATAAATAAAGGTGAGTTCCATTCCCCTTTGCTCTCTAAAAGACTGTGTTTCCTAAAATGTATTCTGGGAAACACTGACTCTGTGGGATTGAAATAGCTGTTACAAGAAAAGATGTTCACTGTGACCACTACAGTGAACTTGGGAGAAGTATGGCCTTGTTCCCAGCTGCAAGTTCATGGCTAGGTGTCCATCCCGTCCACTAGGTATGCAATTCTGGGCCACTTTCTCAACCTCTCAGTGCTTCCATTTAATCACCTGTAAAGTGTAGTTAATAAATGCATATAACATATAAGGTTATTTTAAATATTAATTAAGTGAGATCATTCATATGTTGAGCAACCATATAATTTTGTTCTTTTTTTGGAGACAGAGTCTCACTTTGTTGCCTTGGTTAGAGTGCCATGGAATCATCATAACTCACAGTAACCTCAGACCCTTGGGCTCAAACAGTCCTCTTGCCTCAGCCTCCAACATACTATAGCTGGGATTACAGATGCCTTCCACCACACCCAGCTAGTTTTTCTATTTTTAGTAAAGATGAGGTCTCAGTCTTGCTTAGGCTGGTCTCAAACTCCTAAGGTCAGGCAGTCCACATGCCTCAGCCTTCCAAAGTTCTGGGATTACAGGTATGAGCCACCATGCCCAGCCAATAAACATATAATTTATCATACAAACCAGGACACTTTTCTGCCAACATTTTAATATGAAAAATTCAAACATACAGAAAAGTTGAAAACACTTTTATCTGCCAACATATATCTACTACTTAGATGCTATTAATATTTGTCTAAAATATTTTTTCATACATCTATCCATCTATCTACTCCTTTATTTTTTCTGAGACACTTTCTCAAAAGCATGGAGACTTTGTTAATATTTATGCAAGAAGAGATAGGTTATATCAGCATTCTCCCAGATGCACCTGGGTATATGGTCTCCGTGCATGTAACCTACTGACCATAGTGATCAGCACATGTGAGTATGCAATAAATGATAGTTACAGTTTCTAGTTAAGTTCCAAAAGTTCTGATCTCAACAAAGATATAAAGGATTCTGTCCTGTAGGAAGAACGCTGAATAATTACTCAGTTCAATGGTTATTTAAAACCACCTCCATATCACTGCAACTTTTATTTTATAGTACCCCACAGATTCAGAAATTATTAGTGGTCACTGTGGCATCTTTGCTCCACCCCTACATCCTTCAGAAAATTAATAAAATCTAAAGAGTATCTTGGTTGGGCAGCATACAATGATTGCTGCAAAGTTCACCACATTGTAAAATAAAATCCACTTCTATTTGCAAAGTTTCCCAACTGACCAATCAATACTTGACCTACTCAAATTCAGCTTCCACCACCCAGACTCTTTTAATTGTTTGCAGTCACATGGTTTATTAGGAAGACTGAAGAATGGGCTCACTGGTTAGGTTTGTGGACATCTGCCAAGATGTCCAAGGAAAGGCATACCTACAAATCAGTTTGATGTAGGGAATATCAATAAAATTAATTTAAAAATACGACCATGTATTAAACACCTAACCATATATCAAATAATGCGTCCAACACTTTATACAGAGAATCCCTAAACTTAACATCTAAGACCATGTTTATGTCTCTTTTATTAGAATCTATGACTGTGAAACTTTTACTAGGTCACTTAATCAACTCGTCTGTAAGGTCTGGACAAAGATTTCTGAGTGCTCTGTCTCCCAAGATCTTTGGGACGATTGAATATGACACTATTAATAAAGGTATTCTATCAACTACAGGTTACTACATGGAGTACTTTGTTGTATTGTGATTATCTCTACCCATATTTGGAAAACCATTTGTGAATTTTATTACTTTAGCAATCAGTGCTAATTAGCAAATAGTAAGGTTGTAAGATCTGGAGAATTTCTACCTTAGAAGGGAAAAAAATATGATTATCATAATGAATGATAAGAAACAATTTTCCCACCACATATATACCTTATGACACATCATCTTAAGGTTTATAGCCTTGGACAAGTCCTATGATCCCTAAATTCCTCATCTTTGAAGTGTGAATACTATCACTTATATTACAGGATTGCTATAAGAATTAAATAAGACGTAGCATATAAAAGCAAGTTTTAAAACTGAAACATGTTCCCCTGATATATGACATAATTATTCTTCTCATGTACCTGATCATTCACAATTTCTGTAATTCTAAATTCTTAGAGAGTTTAGACTCCAGAACTTATAATTAGCATTTAAGCTGCTACCAGAATGGATATATTTTATATTCCATTGAAGAAGGCATTTCACTTAATTTTGAAAGTCTGCAGCAATTTCTAGACAAAGCCAAACCGAAACATAGCATGTCATAAAATGTTCTGCAAAGATCCTCCCAAAGTAATGTCTGCAGCCTGATTCCATTTGACACTAAGTGACACCTGGTGGAAATAGCCCCCAGCCCACTACAGGAGCGTTAGCATTCTGTTGGCGGAGGAAGCAGGTTTGCAGGAAAAATTAAAATGGAGAAACAATGGATGCTGTCTTGTGTCTCCACCCACTGCTTAAGTTTATAAAATATGCCTTCAACGAAAATCAATCCAGCAACGCAAAATTAGTTTGGGGAAGGTCTCTTGGTAGCTGTTTGCTCATAAACATCTTTACAGTCATCTTGTACTAACATGATAACTAGGAACACAAGAGATAAAGGGGGTAGGAGGGAGGAGAGAAAAGAGAAGACATAAAAGCTGTAAGAGTTTGGGTATACACATTCGAAATAACTTTTTGAACATATTTATTTCTGTTTACTCTCATATTTCTACTCCAGAAGAGATTCAATATGGTGGAAAGAATGCAAACTTCAGCATCTGAGACCCTTATTTGAATCCCACCTTTAAATTTAAGGTAATCTGTTAAACTAATGAATGCATTTATTCATTCATTTTATAATGCAAGTAAAGAGCAATACTGATGGACATGAATACTAGTTTTGCTATTGGCTATTGCTATAAACAGCCTCTGAATTTCAAGTTTTTCATTCATAAAATTGGGTTGCCAAGAAGTACCTCTGGTGTTACTCTAAGACTGGGGTGTCTGAAAGAGAAGGTTGTACAAAGGACAAGCTCCTGGCTCCAACCCTCTACCTTCAGCCAGAGCAGCTCTACATTTACTTTACAAGTTAAGATTTCTTGCAGGATTTTTCTTGGAAGAAATAATTCCACTGATGTGAAATAAAGGAAGTAACTAAGGACAGATTTCTCTATCCACCCTAATTTCTAAAGATTTTAAGTATTCCTTGGAGGCTTATTAAGTGCTTAATCCTGAAGAACTAGTTTTTCAGGAAACTACAGAATAGAATTTAAAACATGATTCCTTCTCTAAGGGGATTCAGTCTCATAGAGCAGACAAGGTGTCTGCCGCATGACTATTGAACAATCATAAGACAGTAGAAATGCCACCGTGAATACTGTGGCTATGGAGTGGTAAGGTATGGGAACTCAAGACAGAGGAGTACCTCAAGGTCTGGCAGGGTGAGGGTCTTCAGCTGGACAGGGAAGGGAGAGGATTGGGATTAAAAGAGAGTAATTGGAATGAATATCCCATCCAGCCTCACATGCTTTTAACACCATCAATATGCCAAACCCCAAACTTAAATCTCCCACCCAAGCCTCACCCTTGACCTCCATAGTGTTGTAAACATCTGCTCTTTACCATTTCTAAGAAGCATCTCAAACTTAAATGCCTGGAACATACTCTCCTTACAAAATGGCAACTCCATGTTTCCATCTGCTTAGGCCAAACACCCTATGATCCGCCTCTAATATAATTCTTTCTTCACACCCCATGTCCACCTCTTGTCTTGACCCTCAAAACATCTGAAAGTCTGCCCATCACTTCTCACACCCCCCACCACTCCTGCTCCAGTCTGAACCAGAGCCTCCTAGCTGCTTTCTTTACTTTTATACATGCCTGTTAAGGCATGTATACACAGCAGCCGGAATAATTCTGTTAAAATATGAGTTAGAGCATGCATTTCCTGCTCTCGAAATGCTCCAGAGTTAGTCCATCTTGCTTGGCATGAAAGCCAAAGTATAAAGCCGGAATAATTCTGTTAAAATATGAGTTAGAGCATGCATTTCCTGCTCTCGAAATGCTCCAGAGTTAGTCCATCTTGCTTGGTATGAAAGCCAAAGTTAATGGCCTACAGGCTCCTGGCCATGCTTCCTACCTTGCTTGTTCATCTCCACTTCAAGACTTTGCTGTAAATCACGCACTCTCCTTGGAATCCTCCTCTACCAGATAGCCACAGGACTTCCTCTTTTTTCAAGCCTTTATGCAAAGATTATCTCCCCTCATTATCCTCTAAAACTGTAACCCTCACCATCACCGTAACTCTCTGTTCACTTCTCCAGCTTCATTTTTCTCCATAGCTCTTAATTCATACAACATACTCTGGTTTGTTGTCCCAGTTATTAATTTATTTTCTGAATGTACACTAGAAAGTAAGCTTCATGCAGGCAGGCTTAGGTCGGGGTCTTATTTTATTTGTTTATTTGCTGCTGTACCCTGGTATCCAAACAGTGCCCCTAGAGAGAACAATATAAATTCTTGTCGAGTAAATGAAGATTGTTACACTGATACACATTTGGACTATGGTGGCAACAATGGTTTGAAACGGAAGGAAAAAAAGAACTCAGAAGTAAAGAGAAACAGAGAAAAATAACCATATGGGCCAAACGGCCTGCTGGAAACAAGAAGGAAAGGAGAAGGAGAAAGACTGAGTCTGTCAGTTGCGTAGAAGCAAGTTCTTGTCACTCAAAAATGACATTATCCATGATACATAAAACCACCATTCACATAGAAATCCCCCCTCCTATGGGTCAAAATGACATAAATGACAAGAAGAAAGCCTTCTATCACCAAGATCACCTTCAGAGGGTAAATCCTCTCAACACTTTAAGGAACACACAAAGTAACTCAACACTTCTCAACTTCAGAAAACCTTCCTATTTGTTGGAAAGACAGAATTATCGGTAAGAAAACAGGACTGAAATGTTCAAAGATAGACTAACCATTCCTTGAGCACAGGGAACCTGCTAATTTTATTGGTATATTTTCTGGTGCCTAAGATAGTGCCTGACATTTAGGTGACACCTAAAACATGCATGGAGATCAGAGCGAACTGAGACAGAGGAAAAAACATGGAAAAGTTAAGAATTTGCTCTAAATCACTAGCTCCCACCTCCCCTCTATGATCCCTATTATTTTGGTTGTTTAACAAATAAAAATTACATATGTTTCCAATGAAGTCATATACTACTCAATTAGTTAACAAAAGGTTTCAGTAACACCTAAAATGTATTCTAGGTACAGCACAAAAGCTGGAAATAAATTACCAATATAATGTGTACCATAATCGTATCAATAAATATGTGTTCAGTACCTTAGAAGCCTGTAGTCTCTTGCCCTCAAGATACCTCCAATCTGGCAGAGAAGGGGAGATTGCATGTTGGAAAAAAAACCATAGAAAAATCTAACACCCAAGCAATCAAATTATGTTAAAAATGAGAAAACCATGTTATACAGAAAAAATAGTGTAGGCATAAAAGTTTGCTTTAAGTAATAAAATAAACTAACCCCCATGGGGGATAAAAGGGGGGCAAGGGATGGTTAAGAATTTATAAAATGGTAGATGCAAGAGGAGTGTTATGATTCGAATATTCCAAATGGCAAGATCATTGTGGAAGAGTTTTCCAGAGCATGTTACAAATAATAATAGAATATGACCCTTCCTCAATTCCAGAGGAAGAGACAATCTCCCAGAAGACACAATAGCTAGCCAACACTTACTTGAGAAAAAGTCTCAGGGTCCTCAAGTCTTGACCATCCCCTAGGAGAGTAGATGACTTTCAACTCTTTCATTTCTCCATGATACAGAAAAGAGCCAGAGCCACAGAGAGATAAAGGGAGCAGCTCTCTGAGAGCCCTCCTGCAAACTAAAGGAAATAAAATCATTGAGAAGGGAGAAAAGGAGAGCTGTATACTCCCTAAATCTTGATATTGCTCAGCAAAGCACCTTGCTTTAATAAAAATGAAATCTTCACAAGTTATACATATTTAATTTACTGATTCAAAGATGAGTCAGAAAAGGAAAACAATAGTTGTGAACCTTTCAGTGGTAGAGAGAGATGTTTTCTGAAGTGTTCCCAAAGCCTTTCCGAGGTCAAGCTCACCCTGAGGTTGCAGTAACTCATAGGATTTGTATTCATAGATGTGGCTTGAAGAGACCAGAGTAATCATAATTCTTATGTAGTGGATGTTATTAATCAATAGAGGGGATATAAAAAGTCACACTCCTCCCTCCCTGTGCCAGGAAAGAGGATGGCAGTCCATTTCTGGATGTATGCCACAGCCGACACAGTGACTCATCCTGTGCCAAAATACCACAGGGACGTGAGTGGGAAAGGAAGAAATGAGGACGGTGGCAGGCCAAGGAAGCACTGCCCACCACAGTCCATCTGACATAAGCCTTTTCTGATAGCTGCAACAGGATGGGTTCTACTGAATCAGAGATCTTCTGAACTGAAAGGGGCTTCAGCAAGCATCCAGCACAAACGCCTCATTTTACAAATGAACAAACTGAGTCACAGAGGAGAACATGACTGGTCCAAGGTCAGGAAGCAAATAGGTGGCAGAGCTCCACACAGAGCCAAGATCCCAAGAATGAACACATCCTCTGTCCTGTGCCTCTTTCCATAACTGGTTACACTAATGATGAGAACACTCCAATCACCCAAGGTCCGGACACCATTGTGGTTGTGGAAATTAATCATTGTCCCTATAGAAATCATGATGTGTGTCTGTGATGAAGTCTAGGGGGCAGGGATGGGATATTTGAGAGGACTGGAGTGGTGGGTAGTGATGATGTTGATAGTTTCCAGGTTAGCAAGGAAATGTTTACAGAGTTTATAATCTATGAGGATAACAGTTCTACAAATAAATCTCTTTACAGCCAAGCTCCATCTATAACATTTCTATGGAATAATACAACTGGAATACGGGTGCAAAAACATATACATTGTGCCCTGAATGTCAAGGACTCTTGCCAGATCTTTTAGTCAGTCACTCCTTAACTGTCCTGATGAAAGGTAAAAGGGATGCCCACCATAGGGTAGGGCTTGGCTATGCCAACTCCCCATCCAAATGTGGACTTTGTCAGTAAGTCTGCTTCTCAAGATCCAAGTATCTGGTAGTAGGGTTGAGTACATTGGATACTTTTTCTTCCATTCTTGAGATATTTTGCTAAGAAGAATATTTTCCAGCTCCAACCCTATTATGAAACTAATAGTTAGTTATCATAGGAAAGCTATAACCCAATTTTAGCCTAAGAATACAGGAAAAGGGGAGAGGGAGGGGAGGAGGATTGTTGGGACCACGCCTATGATCTATCCTATAAGGGTACATATGAATCTTTCTAAATGTGGAATATACATGTTTTAACACAACAACTATGAGAATGACATGAAGGTTATGTTGGCCATTTGGATGAGAATATTTCAAATTGTATATGGAAACACACTGTACCCCATGATAATATTAATGTGCACAACTATGATTTAATAAAAATAAATAAATAAAAATAATATAAAACAAGTATCTGGTAGACCCACTGCAAGAGTTTTGCACTGCACTGGACTCTTGCACATGGTCCAACTTACAAAGACTGGCGGTAACAACGTGGCTAGGAAGGGTTGGGGGTAATTGTACTTAAACGACAATAAAAAGAATAGTTAAATATTATTGATTCCATGCTATTGTGTGCTAGGCAATATACTAACCACATTATGAAGCATTTATATAACACTTTTGGGGTTGATGATATATGTATTATCCTTACTTTTTAGAAGATAAAACTGATGTTTTGAAAGTAAAACAACTTATTCAGCATAGCTAATTAAGAAGAAATCTAGGATTATAACTTGGGACAATCTGAACTCAAAAATCAAGTCTTCCAAACACGCTACAAAGTTAAGCTATACAGGACATAGTGGATTCTATGTCTGACATAATTATCACTGGATACTAGTCAAATGCCACAGCCTCCATTTATGCCCAGTTGTCATGAGGTAAGATGTGGCAAGGCTAGAATTGGATGTATATTCATTGATCAAATACATTTATCAAATGACTATAAGGAACCACACATTGTGGAAAGTGCTAGAATAACAAAATTTGTAAATTCCCGACCTCCTAAAGTTTCAGAGATATATCACTGCTAGTCTTCCCTAACAGTATTTTCAACACGTAGACCATGTTTGCTTGCTTTTAATTGACAGCAACCATATTCCGTGGATTTTTCAGACCAGGCCCTATTTTTAAAACAACCAGTTGGCCTGACCATTCAATGCCCCCGCATAGATCTTTACCCTTTTTTCACTCACTGGTTTCTCAATGAGTCTCTCAACCAGAACTTTCTCTTTCTACTCTAGCTTGTCATATTTACTTCTGCCAAATGTATTCCCCTAAAGCATAGCTTCTTGTTGTCTATGTTTACAGCTGAAGAAATTGAGACTTACAGGATTTCAGAAGATTGGCAAAAGTATCATAATCAAGAAACAGTGGAGCATGACTCAGAGCCAGGTTTCTCTGACTTTAAGTCTATGCTCTTCCTCCCACTATCCCCATTTTGCAAGCTGAACCTAAATGGTCATAAAATCACGAGGACATATTTCTTGGAAAAGCCATGTGCATGAGGGAGTCTATATTTAGGTGACTGGAGGAAATGCACCTATAACTTCTAAACAGGCCCACCATCTAGAGGGAGGTAGAGACAAGCCCCAAGCAACTGAATGGAAAGATAGAAGCTTCTTGGACCAAAAGAGAAGGAGCAATAGATCAAGCACTCTCAGAGAAAAGGAGACACAGGTTGGCAGCCAAAACCTGTCTTTGAAAAAAACATTCCACACAGGTCTGTTAACAAGACAGCAGAGCTCTCTATTAGAGCCTTGATACCCAGTGGCCCACCCCGAAAGCTTCTGGATGGAAGAAATATCACCACTGTAATCTCTGAAGTCAAGGTCCTGAACCTCTGAGCTATGCACTCAACTGCTAAACACAACTGCTCTGTGGCTTCTAATGTTTGTTTTATATTTACTGCGATATGATTTGTGTTGTGTCTTCCTGAGCTTGGGGACTTTCTCACTTCTTTGAAACTCCATGATGAGCATCTCCTACATAGTGAGGGGAAATTCTCACCGAATATCTGTTCCCTGATGTACACACCAATCTATTTGCAAATCAGTCAACCTAAAGAGCCTGTAGTTCTGAATAGAAATACAGAGGTGGGCTACCAGGGATTAGGCAACAATGGCCCCCACTTATTTAAAGATCTGCTTTTGGCAATGTCATCTCTCAGGAATACAGTCACAAAACAGAACTTGATGGAGGCAGGGGAGAGGACAGATCATTCTCACAAAGGTTATGTGTTTTCTGCCACAGGGTGAAGTGGAGTCAACATCAGATTACCAGAAAGAGCTAGAGGGTGTCAGGATTGGAAACACTGTTTTGTTCAGTATGTAAAGTAAGTATAAGTTATTGGTTTTCCCAGACACAAAAGTTCAGCATCAGCAAATATAAGGTGGAAGATGAGTAACTAGTCCTGAGGAGGAATGGAAAGCTACCAGCTCCTCAACTGAATAGGAGACAGAAGTACTAAAATTACTAAACAGAGATATGAGCACCCATAAAAATCACTCTAAAAAATATCACTCAAACAGGAGGTCATTTAGCATGGGTACAACTAGTTCTGCCCTCTTCGGTAGTAAATGAGAGCATTATACCTTTGCACAGTGAGCTTTAAAGTGTCTTAGGACCTTGGAGAACTGCTTCCGCCAGTTCATTATACAGATGATAAAAATGAAAATCCAGAAATATAAGATTCTTATCTTACTAGTTACTGAAATTCAGTAAATTTCTTGCACAAATATACCACAGGCTGGTGGTGTACAGGTTAGAGTGTTAGAGACAAAAAAAAAAAAAAAATTACATGAAACGTTGTCTATGGCCTTACTGGGCTCAGATTTGTTCAACTAAGCATTTCTACTACTCTACAATCCTCTGGCTAATATTGCTCTGTTCAGTGTGGATGAAGAAGGGATTGATGATACAGGGAGGGAAAAGCTATCAAGAAAGGGAAAGGAGTTACAAAGATACCAACAAACTCTAAATTCCGTGCAAGACCAATGCATCAACATCTTCAGTTTTTCCCTAATCCAGTGTAGGAATTCTAACTTAAAAGAAGATGGGGTTAGTGAGGTTTGTATGCTTCAGGTGTATGTACCTAGTGATCTGCTACTCTATGTAATCATTAATGTTTACATGCTCACAAACCACACCTTTAATAATCTACCCCAAGATTTTGCTGAGAACTAACGAGACATTGTTTCATTTTATAGAATTTATTTTTTCTCCTATGGCTAGAACTGATTTAAAAAGTTGAACATGAGGGATTAATGCAGGCAACAAAGGGTAAGGTGGGAGGTACCACCAACACCGCCATAATCACCTCCAGCAAAAGTAGAAAGGTGCTGTCATCAGGTGCCAGCAGGGGGCAGCAAATAGCAGTTGAGGCCGGGAATTTAGGCTGCACTTTTGAATGAAGTGATGGGTAGAAATTTGGGGTACCCGGTACAGTGTAGCAAAGAGTGAGGTAAAAAATAAGAAAACAAAAATTCAGAGACGTTAAGTAGGTGCCCCAAAGTAGTAACGTTTTAATGGTGGAACCGGAAAGGTTAAATTATGTTTATTACACTTTATTTAAGAAGGAAGGAAAGTGAGTCAAACATTCTTGAAACATTTTCACGAACAACAATTACACTTTGTGTGAAAGTTAATAATTGCAAAGAACAGAATTTCCTGTTATCCAGAAAACTCTCTTTTCTGGAACAAATGCCAAGGTTACTATTTAAGCGAGATTTCAAGATTCTGTATGTGTATAGACAAGTGTGTGTGTCTCTGTCGAAGCGGGGGGAGGTGAGGAAAGGGAGGGATAGAGGGAGAAATGAAGACAGAGATAGATACAGATGAGACACAGGGAGAGAGAGGTATTTTTAAGAATAACATAGCTAAAGTAAAAGGGATAATTCACCCCAAGCCTATTTCCCAAGTTTTTCTATAGTCTCCTTAAAAATAAGTTCCTCTTAACCTAAAGGTGTCCACACATCATCTGAACTCTAAGGTGAATTTCTTTTACAAATGATTTGGGAATCCACTCCACTTCTTTTTTAGCTACATCAGGATGAATAAAATAAAATTTTCCATTCTATTAAAAAAAAAAAAAAAGCCTGCAATGATTTTTCTATCCACTCTCCTAACTTAACAAATAGTCAAAGCTAGAAAGTTCAAGGCTGGGAGAATCTCAGCTCTCTAGAAGAAGGAAAACCACACCAAATATTCAGGAAAAAACAATGGTTAAAATTATCACTGCTTGAAGTCCTAGGTCTCCATTAGGTAGAACACTTTCTTCTCAGTGTTCTGGGGACCTTTTGTAAAGGCAGTTCTGCTGAGATGTTCTACAGGGAGGGTGTCAGCTTTTCCAGTAAAGTGCTACTAAAAGAAAAGGACAGGGATATTAAAAACAAATAATTTTAGGAAGGGCTGTCAGTTGTGGATTTGCTGTGATAAATTGCCTTCATTTGGTTTCCTGAAATTATGAAAGCAGAAATGTCTTGGTCATTAAAGATTTAGGGAGTTGTGGGAAAGGAACAGAGGTGAAAGGGAATTCAAAGTTGTTCAAAGGAAACCCTCAATTTGCCCTTTCAGTGTTGTCTCCTATCACTTGCCCATGTACTCTGCATTCTAACCACACTCTTTTTTCTTCCCAGACTATCACAAACCTTCCCACCTTTCTTATTTTGCTCTTGAGTCAGTATATAAGGTTCCCACTTTCAGCTTAATCACAGAGCTGTATCTGGAAAACCCTAGAAATTCATATTTCAAGGTCTAATCTTTCACATTTTCTGGAAAAATACGTTGATTTTTAGAGGCAGGAATAAACACAGAATTCTAAATATACCTATATTAAAATACCTAAAGTAGGTTATTATAATTATCTGGAAATATTGTCTCCCTAGTTAACTGTGACCACCTTAATGTCAGAGATTTTATCTTACTCTACCATTAGTACCGTATCTTGTGGGGGTGGCACGTGGTAGGCACTTAACAACTTTTAAAATTAATGAATAAGTGACTCTCTATAAATTACTTAGTGTAAGTGTATTAACCAGCCTATTAACCATTAATTCTCAAACATATTGGTAAGATTGTATGTATTTTTAATATACAAAGAATTAATAGTATTTTGAGCAGACTTCATTGCATCTATAGAGATGCTGGATGGCTTCTCGGAAGATTCAGTGACGTTCTTGAAAAGCAGATAATGGTATTCTAGCATTTAGAAGACTAAGGTGACCACATTCAGCAAGATAAAATGCTTTCACAAGTCCTTTTATTTTCAATGAAGAAAGAAGATGGAAACTCATTTGCAGAGATGGTCTTGAGTCTACATCCATCTAACAGATGAATCTCTTGTGTACTGTGACTTGCCCTCTCTCTTCCCAGGGTAAGTGACCAGTTCCTTCACCTTCCTCTAGTTCTATGCCTTCAGTACAAACTAGCCCTACCCTTGCTAGTTTGCCACTCTGGTCATGCTTCCTTGACTTAATCTAATGCATATTAAGGGCTCCACAAATAACAAAGGCATACATGAATGATAAGAGAAGAATTTGAGAAGGAAGGCAGTGCCCTCTGTATTCCCTTCCCGGATAGGAATCTAGGCAGAGAATGTTATCACAATCTTTGCACAACAGGGCCATGAATGAGACGTTGAAAAATATTTTCAACATTTGTCTGGCAAAACTTTAGAATCAACCAGGACATGATCCACCAATTGAAAAGTCCTCAATGTACAATAGGTCTGATAAGAAAAACATGGGATTATCCAGAATAAACAATGTCAGAACCAAGTAAGACAAGGGAACATTTCATGTAAAAGCATGAACTTGGGCAAGCCATGTAACATCTCTGAGCCCCAATATCCTTACATTTTAAGAGAGAGCTAATGATAGGAGCATTTCATAAAGCATATTAAAAATAAACTGAGAAAACTTCAATAAATAACACAGTGCCTAGAAGACAGGGACTAAGCATTAAGTCATCTTATCACACAACAACAAACCTTGGCTCTGAAAAATGCCTCTGATAGCTGGTCTCTACTAAAGAATAATGCGATTGTTTTTATTTGGTATCCCTTAATGCTATAACTGATATAATCTCAGATTTTCTGTTACTTTGGGATCCGCTAGACTTGGAATGCCTCCTCTTTGATTTCTTTTCCATTGAACCTGAACTTTCATAACACCAGGAGATTGAGACACGTCAAAGAGTTTCACAAGTCCTTTATTTTCTATCAAATGTGATTCCAAGGGCCACTCTCCCCAATTAATTCCACTGATAGGAAGGTAAGAATCTCCTCTAGTGACATGGCTTACTGCACAGTAGTTAGTAAACAACACACACAGTTTTGAGCTGAGTTGCTCTAGAAAGGCCTGTGCTACCTCTCCAGAAAAAGACAGAGTGTTTTAACCCTTTAAAAAAAATTTTAAGGAAAGTATTATGGGCCTATAAACTGAATTTCACTTTTACCTCCTATGGTGAGATCTAATTCCAACTCCGCTTACATGTTTACCTCCCCTTACATGTTTGTAGTTCCAGATCATTGCCATAATGTGAGTCACACGACTTTTTTGTTTTCAGTTTCCTAGTACACATAAAAGTAATGTTTAAACTGTACTGTAGTCTATTATGTATGAAATAGCATTATGTCTTAAAAATCCACATCTTAATTTAAAAAACATTATTGGTACAGAATGTTGACACTGAGACACAAAATGAGCACGTGCTGTTGGAAAAATGGCACCAGTGACTTGCACGACCCAGGTTGCCACAAACCACCAGTTTTTTAAAAATGCAATATCTGTGAATTGCAGTAAGGTCAAACCCAATAAAATGAGGTATGCCTGTATTTGTTTTATATATCTGGGATCAAATAAACTGATTCTTCCTTAATCTAATTAGGGAAACATACCCAGTGAAAAGATCCTAAACAAAGGCACCTCCAGGTGGGAAATGTGAAATGTGACACATTCTCCTTTCGTGTGGGCATCAACACGTTGGAAAAGGAAGAAAAAATATGGCCTGTTTAGCTGAATGTATCAGTTAAGGTTATTCAGTTGCATGGAACAGAGATCTGATGATAACTAAAATAGCGAATAGCTATTTAGTTTAACCAAATAGCACTTGATTTTTTTCTTCCATAATAAGAAAGATAAGGTCGGCAGTCCAGTGCCCATGCCACTCTACAACATCCAGGCTCATTCTAGCACCTTGTTCCAACATCCATAGTGTATGACTTTTGTTCTCATTAATTCCTTTTGGAATTGTTCCTGTGCTCAGGTCAGAGGCAGGGAAGCTGAGGAAGAGATAAGGGGAAAAGCTATTTGCCAGATGAGAGACCAGAGGCCTCCCTACCGGCACTAAAATTTTGCTTAAATGTTACTGTCTGGGAACAGAGTCATACAGCTGCTCCTAGCTGCAAGGAATCAGAGGAAGGTGAACATTTCTAACTGGGCACACTGAAACTATCAAAACTAGTTTTAGTGGTAAAGTAGGAGTAGGAAAGAGAATAATGTAATTAGATAGACAATTAATAGTATCCAACACTCTTAAGAACAATAATAATCCATTTGTTCCTTCCAGTCAGAAAGACAAATTGTTACAGTATAAGTGCTACTTGTGAAGTGTCCCTAAGATCCCCAATAATACCAATCCTCTATTCAAAGCAGAATGATTCAATGATGTGTTTTCCTTATCTTGACATTCATAATACCATGTCCCTCCTACTGGGAAGGCTTTCCTCCCTTATATTCTCCACTGAAATCTTTCCCATGCTGGGTGAGCCAAACCAAAAAACAACGCTGAAGCCTTCTGCAGACATCTTACTTCCCCCTATTTATAGGGTCAGTGTAAAGCTCCTCACCGTCTCCTGTAACTCCAGAATACAGCTAATATCTCAGCTACATTAGGATTTTATTAGAAGCATTTATTCATAATTATGAAGTAAATTATCAACAGCAAAGATTTCTTTATTTATTTTATTAGCATGTGCATTTAGTATTATTAGGTCTTTCTGATATTGACTATTGTATCATAATAAAATATACCTTGTTATCATAATAAAATACACTCTCCTCTGGTAAGAGTCTGTCTTAAATGCTACTTTGCTGAACAGCTAATATTTATTGAGTTCTATTTCCTATCACCGTTTGCTTCATAGGCATGATTCACACACGCAAAAATAATGGGCACTACAATGTTCATTCCAGCACCCTTTCCAAGAAAATAGTAAAAACTGTTCTGTGGAAACAATCTAAATGTCCATCAACAGATAAAGGATAAAGAAAACGTGTCATATATACACAATCAATACACTCTTC
Source organism: Galagoides demidoff (assembly GCA_963574575.1). Classification (NCBI taxonomy): domain Eukaryota; kingdom Metazoa; phylum Chordata; class Mammalia; order Primates; family Galagidae; genus Galagoides; species Galagoides demidoff. The sequence goes on along the minus strand of CAUYQV010176526.1, from coordinate 1,266 downwards.
AGCTTTAAAAAGAAGAAAGTCTTATCATCTGTGACAACATGGGGTGAACCTGGGGCCCATGATGCTAAGTGAAGTAAGGCAGTCACAGAAAGACAAGTACCATATGATTACCTATGTGAGGTATCCAATATAGTCAAATTCATAAAAACAATGAGCGAAGTTTGCCAGAAGCTAGGGGAAAGAGGTAATGGAGAGTTTCTATTTGAAGGTGTACAGTTTCTGTCATGTAACGTGAATAAACCCTAGAGATCTGCGAGACAACATTGTACCTATACTCAACAATAACGTATTGTATCCTTAAAAGTTAGTAAGAGTCCTTACCATTTTAAGTGTCCTTACCATGATTTTTTTTTAATTTTTCTTACTTATACCTGTGTATATTAGGTTCCCACTTTTGCCTTCACAGAAGTAAAAAGGCTAAATTTAATGACAATAACAATGTTTAACATAAGGACGGAGAACAAAAAACCTCATGAAGAACTAATGAAGATAAATACATTCAGAAAAGAAATCAGACGATTGCTGCAACAAAATATTAAGCAATAATAATAGTAATAATACAAAGAAAGTAACTTTTACATTATCAGATAGGAGTATGTCTATTATAGAATACTTTGATCAGTTAACTTCTTCTTTTTGTTTTGTTTTTTCCAAAGTCTCAAAAAAATAGACAACTAATACTTATAAATGAAAGTAAAAGATAATTTCAAAAAACAAATCATGCCAAATGTTATAGACAATAGAAAAAAAATACTTCAAAATCATTCTATTTAATCTGGATACACCTGATATTAAAATTGGAAAAAAATATATTATTATAAAGGGCAAATTACAAATATATTTCACTTATAAATAAGGATGCAATATGATAAACATATTAACATGTTGAATTAAAAATTAATGTTTGAGTAATGTACTTTGGTCAAAATTAAATACAATTTATATGAGAATTAGTCACTGTTTTCTTTCTTTTTTTTTCCTTGCCCACAACCCCTCCCTCCTTCTCTGTCTGATCTCCCCTTTCCCCATGCCCCACCATGTCATTAATTCTCTTCATATCAAAATTGAATACATAGGATCTTTACTTTTCCATTCCTGTGATGCTTCACTAAGAATAATGTGTTCCACCTCCATTCAGGTTAGTACAAATGCTGTACAATTTCCATTATTTTTGATGGCTGAATAATATTTCATGGTATACATATACCACAGCTTACTAATCCATTGCTGGGTTGAAGGACATTTAGGCTGTTTGCACATTTTAGC
>CAUYQV010176524.1:0-47233 GCA_963574575.1 Galagoides demidoff | reverse complement strand
GAGGCAGGAGACTCGCTTGAGCCCAGGAGTTGGAGGTTGCTATGAGCTGTGATGCCATGGCACTCTACCCAGGGGGATAGCTTGAGGCTCCTTCTCAAAAAAAAAGAAAGCCCAATTACAATGTAAGATTGAGGCAGCAGCTACCATGCCGCAGGAAATGAGTGCAGCTCATTAATTACCATCCCAAATGGTAAATTGGGCTCAGGTTGTTGATGAATTTTGTATAAAGTACCTGAGATTTTTGGTCATGCTGTAGAACCAGAATTGATACTTTCACTGAAATGCTAGTTTAATAATCTAACAAAATGCTAAGCCCTGCGAGTGTTCTACTTAGAACTTCGTTAATCTTGGCTCCATGCCCATAGCTCAGTGGGTAGGGCACCAGCCACATACAAGGAGGCTGCCAGGTTTGAGCCTGGCCCGGGCCTGTTAAACAACAACGACAACTGCAACAAAAACTCTCTACCAGGGGTGACATAGTAAGACTCTGTCTAAAAAAAAACCTCCATTAATCTCATATAGACACACAAAGGACCTTGAGGCAAGCTTGGCTGTCACTGTTCACTCACAGAGGCTGAGCACTTACTGCAAACTGCCTGACGGAGGAGGTTTGGTTGCAAAGGACCCTGCCCAGGGGAAAGACAGGACACCTGGACACCTGTCCAGTCATTCTGTGCAGACCTGGTCTCAAAACTGTTCCACGTGGATTACTATTTTCTTCTAATTAAATGTATGTTCCAATAATGTGTGTCACAAGAAGAGTTCTTAGTAACATCTCTGGTACCAATTATGAAATTCTGAGACTCCCTCCTGTTGATCAGGGTTCCAGGTCCAACATCCTCAGTTTGTCTAAAAACTAAATGATGGGATACTTAGAAAAGGCCTTTATTCAAGAAGAAAAGGGCGTGGCGAGTTTCCTTTTGCCAGTACTTCAGAGCTTTCAGGGTTAGTCTTTCTCATCCGTCTTCAGTTCTGATTGCAAAGGATTTCTTTGAGAAGGGGACATTTCCAGTTAGTTCTTTCTTTCCTAAATCTTCCACAAAAAGAAATGTTTTAAGCGTAGTAAAGTGATCTCAGCAGCTGGACAACCCAGGCTGTGAGGCAGATTTAGCCGAAGGTGAATGAAAATGGAGAAGTTGGCTTCATGGCAAATGTCTGCAGACTCTTCATGTGAGCAGAGAAGGCAGGGCTGCAGGCTTTCCCCGCCTGTGTGTGCTCTGAGGGTCCCCGAGGAAAACTTCCCAGTCCATAAATGCCAAGACGTTAGCTATCTGACTACTTTAGACAGAGTCCCATTTTGTCACCCTCAGTAGAGTGCTGTGGCATCACAGCTCACAGCAACTTCAAACTCTTGGGCTCAAGTGATCCTTTTGCCTCAGCCACTCACGAAACTACAGGCACCTATCATGACGCCTGGCTATTTTTAGAGACGGGGGTCTCACTCTTGCGGAGGCTGGTCTTGAACTCCTGAGCTCAAGCACGCCACCTGCCTCAGCCTCCCAAAGTGCTAGGAGCACAGTGCCTGGCTGGCTGCCTTCTTTTATCTTTCTTCACCTAGGCAACTACCTCTTCAAGAGGTTGAGTTGCCCCTATTTGCCAATTCTTCTTTACCATGCTGCTCACATGTTAAGAAAAGAGACGACTGGGGCTTGAGAGATGAATTCTGCTTAATGCTTTCTCAAGTCTGAATAAACTCCTTTCAGTGTGTGAAGGAGATGAATGATTTTCTTCCTAGGGGATCTCAAATGAACACTGTGTGTGAATGGGCAAATCTCTTCTAAGAAGGAGAATACTATATTTTGCCAAGTCAGTATCATGCGCACACGTGTTTTTGGTCCCAACTTTAAAGAAAAAAATGTTTCATTTTAACTTTTTAATTCAAATTTTTATTTATTTACATATATACAGGTACTTTTTGCTTATAAAGGAATTTTAGCATTTATTTTTTAACATATTATGGTACATGAAATTTTATGTAACAAATAATTCCAAAACACAAAAACACAGATACAAGGTTCAGGAAATTTTGTGTACCATTGTGCTTGTTTGCCCATCATAAAAGCCCAAGAGCTCTTTGTTACTGTCAATATCAGAAGTGTCGGCTTCAATTTCTACATTACCGCTATCTCCTAAAGAGTCACTTTTCTCGTGCTGGTACATTTCATCATCCCGAGTTGTAGCCATAGCATTGCTGATGCAGCATTTTAAAAACAACTTCACAACCGCTTCCTTATTGATACCATTCCGTGATGTTAGGATTCAATCACAAACCTGAGCAATGGGTACTTTTTGATTCTGCCTGTAGGCATTAAATCATTACCAGCTGACTGCATCCATGGTGTCCACTCTTTTTTCATTGGAGTCTTAAAGGACTCGCTCACCGACACATCAAGAGGTTTGCAGTTGGCTGGGTAGCCCAGTAGGTATCACAGCAAGTTGGGTTTTCAAGTCACTGCAGATGTTTTGCTCTTTGTGGAACAAGGACTTGAAGTGACCAAAAGCAGGCAAGCAGGTTTGTTAAGTAATCCTCCAGGCCTCATGACTAAATACCGTTAACCAGATTTTCCTGATGTCTTATTCATCCATCCTTTTTCAGGCACACAGACAATAACTCCACTTAGAATCTTTATTTTGAAATGTATTTTTTTCTTTTAAAGATGATCATAGCTGGGCCAGGCATGGTGACTCACACTTGTAATCCTAGCACTCTGGGAGGCTGGGCAGGAGGAACACTTTAGCTCAGGAGTTCAAGACCAGCCTGAGCCAGAATGAGACCCCCATCTCTATTAAAAAAAAAAAAAATTATCCAAGCTGGGTGGCATCTGTGGCTCAAAGGAGTAGGATCCTGGCCCCATATGCTGGAGGTGGAGGGTTCAAACCCACCCTGGCCAAAAACTGCAAAAAAAAAAAAAAAATTATCCAAGCATTGTAGCAGGCCTCTAGGCTCAGTTACATGGGAGGCTGAGGCAGGAGGATCACTTGTGCCCTAGAGTTTGAGGTTGCTATGAGCTAGGCAGAGATGATGTACGGCGCTCTAGCCCAAGGGGGGAAAAAAAGATAATTAGTGGTAGCTTTGTCCCATCTGCGCAACAGACTAGAACAACAGTGAAATGTGTTTTCTGGTGTCCTCCAGTTTTAATAGTCACGGTCTTTTCAGTTCTGTTGGATGGCTCATCAAATGTGAGTGGAAACTTATCCAGGCCGGCAGCTTAGGAAAGGTCAAGGTTGTAAGTCTTGGAGACTGGTAACAGAAGAATGAAGTTGCAAAACTTGATTCTCATAGTTTGAGGGGAAGTTCTGTTTGTATCCTTGTGCTCAGACCTTCTCTCTTTATAAAGTTAAAGCACCAAGTAGGTGTCCCTGAGAAGTCAGCCCCTTTACCCTCTTCTTGAATCATCTTGCTTGAAACACAGATCCCAGTTGGACGCTGCCCCAGAATCCAGGCCTCCACCTTCTGCTCCCCCTGCGGCCACTTTGCAGGTTTCCCTCTCAACACCTTCCTCTGTCTTCGTGTCTGAAGCAGCTTTTCTGGCCTATGCCTCCAGTCTGATGACACTCTCTGTAGGAGAAGGTCCATAGTGTCTCAGCAGCGCTGGTGCCATGCTCGTTGGCATATTTAATAACTATCAGCTTAGAGTTTGCAGTGTACAAAAACCATTTGACATTTTCTAAAGGATTTTTCAATAATTTTTATAAAAATATCAGCTACATTGCTTGCCCCTGCCTAAAGCGCATGAAGAGAAATACCTCAAGTCATTCTTCATGGGCCAGAATTATTTTGTTGCAAGTTTGTTATAAGGTCAACAAGATCAATTCCCATTTTCGAGGGTTTTATTTTGCATATGGGTATTGTTAATGCTTTCTAGAGTGACACTTTTAACACATAAGCATAAATAAAAGAATTGAAAACATGTATAAAGGTACTGAATTAGTACCACTTGTGTACAAGGCACATCTTTATTTTACCGTCAAAAATTGGGGGGGAAAAGTGTGTGTCATACACAGCAAAATATGGTAACTGAGGTATTGGTTTAGAAAGTGACCACAGGGCCACCACATGATCCACCATATGTTTCCAGTCTGCAACCTGTTATGCTATTAGTGAATCACTCACAGTGCCTGGGTAGGTCCTGGCCTGTACTACCCTGGCATTTTTCTAATTTGTTTCTAGGGAAGATGGAATAATAAATTCTTGATTATAATTCAGAGCTTTCTTCCAACATTGATTTCCTGTATATTAAGATACCGTCTCCCACTGTCTGATCCTAGAAGCACCAGCGTGCTATCTGCAGGGTCATAAATCATGACCAAGCATAACTTTTCCAGCCCAAGTGAAAAGGGGAATTAATTTTCATGTAGAACTAATATGATTTATTTTAATGATCGGTCATTTCACTGTACCTGGAATTTTTTTATTTTTTTTGAGACAGAGTCTCACTATGTCACCCTAGGTAGAGTGCTGTAATGTCACAGCTCATAGCAACCTCCAACTCTTGAACTTAAGCGATTCTCTTGCCTCAGCCCCCCAAGTAGCTGGGACTACAGGCACCTGCCACAACATCCAACTATTTTTGTTGTTGTTGTTGTTGTCATTGTAGTTTGGCAGGCCTGGGCCAGGTTCGAACCCGGCAGCCTTGGTATATGTGACCAGTGCCCTAGCCGCTGAGCCACAGACACCAAGCCTATACCTGGAATTTTGACCAATAGCTCCTAAGTCCTAAACTTGAGTTTGAACTGCCTTTATTTCCAAGGTTTCTTACGGGAGCAGGAGCCCCTTCAACACTAGCAAAGATGGCCTCATTGTGGCAGCTTCTGAAGGAGCTAAAAACTTAATGCAGCCCTAATAGCCAGTGAGACATCTGATCAGTGAAATATTGTCAGGATCAGAGAGGACAGTAGCTCTTAAACAGAATCATTAGGGTGATGATGTAAGAATCAAAAGAAAGCTTCTGGTAAGAGGAAAACAGCAAAGACGTTTGCATGTGTATGCTGTGGTTACAACATGTCTGGGGGCAAAATGGGAGGTAATTTGAAAACGGTTGCATTTAGGTCAGATGATGGCATGTGGTGCTTTTCTGCTGTATTTTTTATGAAATTTCTTTAATGTTACATTGAATTTGTAAGTGATAATGATGATAAATCCAACACTAACATATGTCACAACTAATTGAAAAAACTGGGTTTTCTCCCCATAGTTATTCCACATAAAATTGGCCGAGTCATAGAAGGAAGCCCAGCTGATCGCTGCGGAAAGCTGAAAGTCGGAGATCATATCTCTGCAGTGAATGGGCAGTCCATTGTCGAACTGTCCCACGATAACATCGTTCAGCTGATCAAAGATGCCGGTGTCACCGTCACACTAACCGTCGTTGCTGAAGAAGGTAAGGAACCGGCAGATCTGCCCTTCCCAAGCCCCTCTGAGGGGCACAGAGCTTCCCCCCGCAGTGACAGGACTGTGACTGTACCTTGGAGTCTCATTCTCTGTCTTTTCCATTTAATGAATTTAGAAGGTAGTTACAGTTGTCAGCAGCTCGAGAAAAATAATCCAGCTGGTGAGTGGTAGCTATTTATTTACGTGCTGGAGAAGCAAGCACTCGGAAATAAGAGACTGGAAATACTTTTCACATCTTATTTTCTTAATGTCTTAAATCTCTGCTCAAGTGAGAGAAAATCCTTTAAACAGTTCAAAGAAAGTCACTGTTGATACTAAACCTTTTATGTCAGGCCAGTGCCATAGTGTGTTTTTTCTCGGGGGCAGGGCTCTGTTCTGGGCAGCTGTGTCATCAACGGGGAAGGGAGCTTGGAGGAGCGGCTCTAAACCCACACTGGCAGCCCTGCAGTCTTAGCAATGTGTGTAATGTCTTGCTTTGCCTTAAAGCTGCCTTTCCATCATTAAGAATTTCTAATTAGGAACCATTTTAAACCATCCACGTTCTTTGTGAATTATGATGTAACCACTGCATAATGCTTTTGTCATTTTTCCTGGCTTTATAGAACAAGGAGAAACTAAAAACAGAACTACGAGGTTTCAGTCTTCTAAGTCAAAACTCCTCGTACTATAACATGTCTTCACGTTCCATTTTCCCCCATGACCCTTTTACATGTCTTGATTCCACCTTCCTTTTCTGTTCCAGCCATGCCATCCTCACACGTACATTTATTTCTAACGAATTGCATAAATCACCTTTCTGTTGAAGACGCTGTGGGCGGAGGGGATTTGTACCTTGATGCTAATTCACCTGGCCGCTCCCCAAGACCCTGTCCCGTTCTGAGCAGGGCAGGTGTGACGTCCCTGCCTTCTGTCCTTCCCCTTCTCCTTTCTTTTCTCACACTCTTCTCAGACTCCGCTGATTATTTGTTCTAAAATCCTCTTCCAAAGAAACTCCAATGCCTCTCTGCTCCACACAGAAAGTGTTCTACGACTTTGCTCCCAGCCTGCGTTTTCAATTTGCCTCCCAGTTTTCTCTCCAGACTTTCTTGGCAGCCTTGTCATCCTCTATGCAGATGGGCTTCCTCCCCCCAGTTCCCACAACTCGTTCCATCTCTGAGTCCATTAGGCGGTGTTATGGAAGAGGATGGAAGAGGACATAATGTAAATGGCCTATTTAAATGGCCTGCTCTTTGAAGACCTGCCTTGGTTGACTGTGATACTTAGTAGGTGCTCAGTAAATATTTTTTGGATGAAGAAATGAGTAAATGGATGAATGAACAAAGGGAAAGTCAAAAGTCAAAGCTAGTTCTTGGGCCTTTGTGCCATTACCGAAGCAAATGCAGCATTAACCCTGTAGAAGAGTAATCTTCTGACAAAGTTCACTGACACCTCCGTAGCTAGTTACAGGCTACTCACCATTTTTTTTTTTTTTTTGAGACAGTCTCACTCAGTTGCCCTGGATAGAGTGCCATGGCGTCATAGCTCATAGCAGCTTCAAACCTTTGGGCTCAAGTGATCCTCCTGCCTCAGTTCCCCAAGTAGCTGGAACTACAGGCCCCTGCCAGAACGCCCAGCCAGTAGATATGGTGTCTCACTCTTGCTCAGGCCGGTCTCGAACTCCTGTGCTCAGGCAATAGTCACCATTTTTAGGCTTCCGTTTTTTTCTTTATAGAGAGCTATTTCAGGACCATGGCAAGGGTTAAAGGTGCAAACGCACAGAAGCTGCATATGTGCCCTAAGATGTCTCAAGATGTCAAAATTTATCTTACCTGCATGACTGGCTCCCTCATTCGGGTCTCTGTTTAAGTCTTACCTCTTTTTTTTTTTTGAGATGGAGCCCCAAGCTATGTCCCTGGGTAGAGTGCCATGGCATCACAGCTCATAGCAACCTCCAACTCCTGGGCTCAAGTGAGTCTCCCGCCTCCGCCTCCCAAGTAGCTGGGACCACAGGTGCCCGCCACAACGCCCAGCCATTTTTTTTTTTTTTGGTTGCAGCCATCATTGTTGTTTGGCGGGCTGGGCTGGGGGTTCGAACCCGCCACCTCAGGTGTACGTGGCTGGCGCCTTAGCAGATTGAGCCACAGGCGCCAAGCCAAGTCTTACCTCTTAAGAAAATAAAAACAGGCTTGGCACCTGTGGCTCAAGAGGCTAAGGCGCCAGCCACATACATGTAAGGGTTCGAATCCAGCCCGGGCCCACTAAACAACAATGACAGCTGCAACCAAAAAATAGCCGGGCATTGTGGTGGGCGCTTATGCCCAGCTACTTGGAAGGCTGAGGCAGGAGACTCGCTTGAGCCCAGGAGTAGGAGATTGCTGTGAGCTGTGATGCCACAGCACTCTACCCAGGGGGACAGCTTGAGGCTCTGTCTCAAAAAAAAAAAAAAAAGAAAGAAAAAGAAAATAATAACAATATTTAATAACCACTTAGTATCTGATAGGCACTGTCCTAACTACTTTATTTATATTAACTCAATATAGTAATCCTACCTCAGCAGGCACTATTTTTTCCCTATTCTTATACATGAGGAAACTGAATAGATTAGGGGAATTGCCTGTGGTCATGGAATTAATAAGTAACAGACCCAGGATGTGAATCAGGCAGTCTGGCTTTAGAACCTGTGCTTTTACCTGCTGTGGCTTCCCACCCTGGAACCTACATAACACTCCCCTGCCTGCCCCATGCGTATCTGATCCCTCCTCATGCCACGTTCCTTCTCTACATTGCACTTTCCTTGAGGTTATTCAGTTATTTTTTTATCACCCAATCCCCCCCACTAGAATGTAAAGTCAGCTGGCACAGTGGTTCATGCCTGTAGTTCCAGCTACTCAGGAAGCTGAGTCTGGATGATTGCTTGAGCCTACTAGCCTGGGCAACATAGCAAGACCCCTGTCTCTAAAAAGGAAAAGAAAAAGTATAATCGTGAATTCATAGATTCATACATTCGCATTTTATCACATAAGTAGTCAATGACATTTTTTGACTGTTACTTAAATGTGATTTCAGTCAAATTTCTTTCTCTTTGTTTCTTTACCACGATCTCTATAGCCTGTATTCCAGCATTAACATTTGTTCTATGACCCATGGAGAAAAGCAGGCTTCTGTGCCACAGAAATAACATTTTAAAATTGTTCTGAGAATGCTATAAATCATGCATTTGAATCACTGTATCTGGCACGCAGGAGGTACTGAGTGAAAGGGTGGCCAGAAATAGCAGAACTAGCCATGTGGCTCAGTCAGACCATCTACAGGAAGGAATCTTCCCCCTAGTCCGTCTCAGTCTAGCATTTTTGTGAAATATAATAAAAATTAAATGAAACACTTTTTAAAAGACATAAGATTATTGTGTCAACTTGTTAAGAAATTTTCTAAGTGGTTCCTCTCACTATCCGTATGTGTCTTATTGTTAACAAACCTCACTTGAGTAGTTTAATAGGAAAAGGACCACTTCTCTTAGGCTATATTCTTTGCCAAAATTACTATTTAAATTGATAGTGTTTTCTCCAAGACGTTATCCAAAATTGCTCATCACTCTTCTTAGAACAAAAGTGACCTCTGACACTTTGGCCCAAATACTCATGGGCAGACTCTTAAGATTTCCTGTGTAATGTCAGTCATTGTTCAGAAGAAGCAACAGAGGAGTGGAGAGAAACTCCCTGGCAGATATATAGACTTAAAGTGGATTTCAAATGCAGGCACCCAGCCTCTTAAAATACAGTCACATTTGATATGTAAAATCACATTTCAGTCATTACACGTTATTTAATTATACTTTAGGATTTTTTTTAAACTAGGAAAACATTTAGAATTTCTTATTTTTCCTAGGAAAAAATAGAAAGTCTCCCTTCTGTTCATAAAAATTTCATTCATGGAGTTTCTAAGCCTTCCAAGTTTACCATCGAAGTCAGTACAAAATCTCTATCAACCGCACAAAAGAGTCAAATGAATATTTATAGTTCTAGATCTATTTTGAGAAATCCCACACGCAGATCAATACTTCAGAGCAGCATTGCTTCCCACCCGACACTGCCCCTGCTCCCCACGCTGTTCGTTATTAGTAGGTAAAAGACAATTAGTTGGACTAATTGTCCTTCGTCCTTCCATCCTCTCCCCCACTTTGCTGTTTAACATTGGTGCCTGTTTTGCCAGGGAAATGGCAAGACAAGGGTCGTGTCTCACGTAAAACTCCAGCCACCCTCGTGACTGGGGACTGTCCCTACCTCATGCCAATCCCCACCAACCCCTCTTCCTCCACCATGGGATTGTGTTTTCAGGGACGGAGCATCCATTTACTATGTCTGATAGTGCCTGCTTACTGTACAGAAGCCTTTATGTTATATTAATTTTTCAAACCTGATTTCCAATTTTTTGGCATAAATTTAAGGAGCACAGGTGCAGTCTGGTTGTGTCAACTCTATTGTGTAGGATGGTCTAAGCTTCATTGAATAATGGACTTTGTGCCAGTTAAGTAATTTTTCATCACTCAACTTCCTCCTGTCCCTTCCTCTTCCAAGTCTCCAGGGTCCATCATTCCACACACTCTGGGTCCCTGTGTGCATGTGACTTAGCTCCCGCTTACCATTGAGAACATGGCACTATTTGACTTTCTGGGTTGTTTCTCTTAAGATAATGGCCTCTGTATTGCTGCAAAAGACATGACTTCATTCCTTTTCTATGGCTGAGTGGTAGACCGTTGTGCATAGATTCCACATTTTCTATATCTGGGCATCCAGGGCTGGCCGCTCAGCGTGCTGCGTATCTCTGCTGTTGTAAGCAGTGCTGCAGTGAGCGTGCACATACAAGCGCAGGGGTCTTTTTTATTTTTTTAATTGGGGATTCATTGAGGGTACAAAGAACCAGGTTACACTGCATTTGTTAGGTAAAGTCCCTCTTATAATGGTGTCCTTCCCCCAAGAAGGTGTGTCCCACACCATGACCCCCCACCTCCCTCCTTCTTTAAGCCCTCTCCCCACTCCCCCACCCCAGGTACTAGCATCAGTTGTGCTCAGGTATCTTTGGGATAAAATGATGCCTTTGCCTTCTATACCCAGGAGTGGGATTGCTGGATTGAATGGTAGCTTGATTGATTTCTAATTTTTGACGGGTCTTATTTTTAAGAATGAACACAAGTTACCAAAGGTTGCCAAGGATTCATATTGGAATGATTCTGGCAGTGTTGCCATAACTTGGTTTGATTTTGTTTGCCATTTATTTCTCTGTTCATTATTATTTATCTCCACTTTACGTTCTCATTTCTCTCACCGCTCCCACTGGCAGCCACTCTAGGATGTTTTATGTGTTGCATTTTATTTGTGTGTCTTTTTCACTTACATTTTCTTGTTGTGTGTTGACATTTATTTTCAAGTTGTATAAATGTTACAGATGTTATGCTAGAGTTTTTCTGAGAACCATGGTTTTCTTTTTAGATGTCTTCTTACTTTCCCAGGACCCAGTCCTCAGAGCATTTAGTTGTTAGATCTTCTTTTCTCTTTTTGATGGGGATATAATTTACATTCTGTAAACTTCATTATTCTAAAGTATACCATGGAGTGTTTTTGGCATATGCACAAGGTTTCATAATAATCACCATTTCTACAACATTTTATCACCCCAACCAAGAAACTCACTACCAATTAGAAGTCATCTCTCATTGTCACCAAAGCTCCCATTCCTGGGCACCCGTGACCTCCCTTCTGTCTCTGTGGAATCACAGGCATCTCACATAAAGGGAATCCCACACCGTGTGGCCTTTCCTGTCTGGATTCTTTCACTTAGAAAAGTTGTTTCACTTGGGCTTCTTCCAAGACTTGGCAATTATGATTTGAGCTGCAGTGAACAATCTGGTGCAAATATCTTTGTTGCCAAGTGATTTTGGGTCTTTTGGATATACAGCTAGTAGAGGAATTGCAGGATCAAACGGCAGGTCTACAGTTAGATCCCTGAGTGTTCAAGTACCCGTCAACCCATGAATGGATTAATAAATTATGGCATATGTACACCATGGAATACTATGCTCCATTAAAAAAAAGGATGGAGACTTTACCTCTGTTTATATGGATGGTGCTGGAAAATACTTTTCTTAGTAAAGTCTCAGGAATGGAAAAAATATATATCCAATGTACTCAGTACTACTATAAAACCAATTTGTAATCACTCACACTTTGATATGAGAGATGAATCACAACTATAGCCCAGGATGAAGGAGGGAAAGGGAGGGGAATGGGAAGGGAGTGGGGTAGATCGATAGAGGGAGGATTAATGGTGGGACCACACCTCTGGAGTGTATCGCAAGGGTACAAGTCAAATCTATCAAGTATTGAACACAAATGTCTTAATACTGTGATTAAGTAATGAGGTGAAAGCTATGTTAATTAATAGGATGTAAGCACTCCAGTTTGTACAAATAATCAACACACTGAATCCCACAAAGGCATAAATGTACTCATGATATATGTATATATGACTTGATTAAAAAAAAAGACAAGTTGTTTCAAGGTTTATCTTTCCTAGAACTTGTATCAAGATTTCATTCCTCTCTGTGACTAATGAGTAATATTCCACTAGATATATGACTATATATATATATATATAAAATCATTTGATAGACATTTGGGTTGTTTCTAGTTTTTCACTACTGTGAATAATGCTGGCATGGACCTTGGGATACAGGTTTTCTGCCAATATGTGATTTCATTTTTCTTGGGTATATATCTAGGAGTGAAATTATTCGGTCCTGTGATAACTGTGTTGAACTTTTTGAAGAACTGCCAAACTGTTTTCTACAGCAGCTATACCATTTTATTACAGATTCCTAACAGCAATATTAAGCCTTCCATTTTCTCCATATCCTTGACAATGACTCCATAAGTTCACAAATTCATCCCAGAAAAAGCACTATATACCTCGTTCATCCCTCGTTGCTGAGTGTCACTAATCACCTTCAGAGTATTCCCCTGGGGAAGCTATGCGCCAGAGCCCACGCCTAGTCTACCCTTCAAAACAATTTCAGAACTCTTTCTGGAATGGCCTTCAGAGACATTAAGTTTACAAGCTTGCCACTGTGCGCTTACGTTGGCAGCACCGTACATACAGACAACTTGGGGAGGCTTCATAACCCCGTACGTCAGGGTCTCACAGCTGTGTTTGTGTCGACATGTGGCAGTGTCTTGCTGAGTGGTGTTCATTATTGTGTTTTTATGTGCCACACAGTGATAGCTCTAATAGTCATTCCAGAAAAGAGTTCCAAAATTGCTTTGAAGGGTGGACTAGGCACTGGCCTTGGTGCGTAGCTTCCCAAAAAGAGCACTTTGAAGGTGACTGGAGTGACACTCAGCATTGAGGTATGTAGCACTTTTTCTAGGATAAGTTTGTGAACTGAATTGTCAGACCTGACATTTTCTTTTTCTTCTTTTCTTTTTTAGTGACATAGTGACAGAGTCTTACTATGTCACCCTCAGTAGAGTGCAGTAGTGTCATAGCTCACAGCAACCTCAAATTCTTGGGCTTAAGCGATTCTCCTGCCTCAGCCTCCCAAGTAGCTGGGACCATGGGTACCCACCACAATGCCCGGCTATTTTTTTTTTTTTTTTTTACAGTTGTTGTTCAGCTGACCCAGGCCAGGTTTGAACCTGCCAGCCTCGATGCATATGGCCGGTGCCGTAACCACTGTTAACCACTGTGCTACGGGCACCGAGCCTTTTTATTTTTTTTTTTAATTTCAGATTGATAATGAGGGTACAAATGTTTAAGTTACACTGTTTTCATTTCTAAGGTAAAGTTCAGGTTGTAGTTGACTTCGTCACCCAGGGTGCATGCTGAACTGTGCACAGTAGGTGAGATCCCACCAACCACCCTACTTCTCTCCCCCTTTTCCCTCCTGTCCCCTTTTTCTTTCCTGTGGGCTTGTGTTTGTTTATGCATCGTTTTCACGTTAGTATTGAGTACATGGGATACTTTTTTTTTTTCTATTCTTGTGATACTTTACTAAGAAGAATGTGTTCCAGCTCCACCCAGGACCTGGGATTTTCTATACCAGGGGCTTGTTTACAGCCACTGTAGTGTGGCTGAGCGCTGTCCGTGTGGTTTCGAGCAGCATTCCCCTGACGGCTGATGCCCTTGGACGTGTTTTCATGTGCTCACTGACTGTTCATGTCTCTTATCTGGAGAAATGTCTGTTTGAATCCTTTGCCCATTTATGACTCAGTTGTCTTTTTTATTGTTGAATCGTAAGTTTTCTTTACATATTCTGAACACTAGACCTTTATCAAATATATGGTTTACAAATATTCCAACTCTGCAGTTGTCTTTTTACTTTCTTGATACTGTCCTTTAATCCACAAAACATTGAATGCTGATGAAATCCAATTCCTTTTTTTTGGTGGTTGCTTACACTTTCATGTGCTTTTAAGATTTATTCATATTGCTGAGTGAACATAATGGATTGCTTTTAAATGCCCAGCGGTTGTCTGTATTACATATTTACTACATATGGCCTGGCTATTTCCCTGTAGACAATCATATTGCCTCCAATTCCACAATATCACAAATAATTCTTTGGTACAGATTCTTGAATATGTACTTCAAAGAACAGCATGAGAAGCCGGGCATAGTGGGCTTCTTAGCTGTAGTTCCAGCTATTTAAGAGGCTGAGGCAGGAGGATCCCTTGAGCCTAGAAGTTTGAGGCCAGCCTGAGCAACATAGCAAGACCCTGTCTCTAAAAAAATAAAAATAAAACAATTTCAAAAAGTAACATAATTTCTGTGAGTGAAATCACTTGATCCAAGCGGATACATGTGATTAACTTGGTACTGTCAGATTGTCCTCCCTAATTGCTGCATCCGTCTCTACTCCACCACCAAAACACTGAAGGTGCTTATACCTTTAGATCCCTGCCAATACTTGGCATGATATCAGCTTTTGAATTGCTGCTCTAGCACAAAAGTGTCATCTCATTGTTATTTAATTTGCATTTCTCTGATTACCCATGAATTTGAGCATCTCTTCATATGCTTGAAGTTGGTTTTTTTTCGTGTGAATTACCTGTTTATCTCCTTCACTCATTTTTCTTGTGGGATTTCTGTCTTTCTCCTGTTGAGTTCCTCGTGATTTATATAGAAACTCGTCTGATTTTGTTTTAGACACGTCTTTTCCTGTCATCCGAGTGTTAGCTTTGATCCTGGTACCCTCCATTATATAGAAATTCTTAATTTAGATGTAATTAGATTTGTCAGTTTTTATCTATGGCTTGGGTTTTACTTAACGTAGCTCATCCTTTTACCCCACGTCACAGAGATTCTCTCTTACATAAAATAATTTTGTTTTTCACATTTAGGTCTTTAATCCTTCTGAAGCCAACCCTTGAGTATAGTTTAAGGAGGGATCCAGTTTTATTTTTTTTTCCTATCATGAGTCAGTTTCTCTAATACCAGCCGTTCCATAGCTCTGCTTTTCCCAGTTGACTTGTGATGCCTTCTCTCCTGTAAATTAACTTCCCTTTGCAAAATGAATCTCCAGAACGCTCTGTTCTGTTCCATTGGTTTCTTTGTCCTTTGGCTGATGAGGTGTGTGTGTGTATATCTTTGCTTATCCATATGGCAAAGAAACTGTTTTCTTTAAGGGAGAATCTACTCCTGGTGAAACATGCTATGAACACCGCTTGAAATGACAACAAAAGACATATTACAGAAACTCAGTTAATAAAGCACCTACACACAGTATACATGATATATACATAAATATTTTGTATATATTTACATATATACACATACAAATGTATATATGTAGTATTTTTTAAATTTTTTATTCTGTACGTTTATGACGTATCTGTCTTTTCTGGCAGATTTGTCTGTCTTTCCCTCTGGAATGCAACTAGATATTCATGGAACTCTTTCAGACAGAATTTTAGAGCAAATTATTAAGCTCTTCAAAAAAAAAAATGTAGCTACAGTTTTATTTGGATATATTGAATGTGTTTATATCTAAGTAATATGCATATACAATATGTAAAGAGATCTTCCATTTCAACAAGTAATACATACATATGTATACACACACATGTATATTAACTTTGGAAGAATTTATATCTTTACATATTAAAGTCATTCCACCTAAGAGCATGGGATGTCTCTGTAAATTTTTTGTGTGTGTGTGTTTGAACTGGGGCCGGCACCCCACTCCTTGAGGCACAGGTGCCACCCTGTCTCTGTAATTATTCAGATTATCTTTGATGTCCTTTCACAGAGTCTTAGATATTCTCTCACAGTGTTCTTATTTACTCTTAGGAAAGAGGATTCTCAGTACCTCATAAGCTTTATTACTATAGTTTAACTGTGAATTCTGATGATACACCTTGTCTTGAGCACACACAGACCTCGGACATATTGGGGGGTTCCAGTATCTAGAAGCTCCAGAACACTGTCAATAACACTAGTGAATATTGCAATAAAGCAACTCAGAAGTCTTTTGTTGCCCATATAAAAGTTGAATGTATACTAGAGTCTCTTAAGTATGTAGTGGCATTATGTCTAAATATATATATCCACATTCCTTAATTTTAAAATACTTTATTGCTAAAATGTGTTGACAATCATCTGAGCATTCAGTGAAGTGAATTATAATCTTTTTGCTGGTGGAGAGTCTTTCCTTGATGTTCTGGCCACTGACTGATCAGAGTGGTGGTTGTTGAATATTGGGGCGACTGTGACAATTTCTTAAAATAAGACAAAAATGAAGTTTGCCACATTGATGAACTCTTCCTTTCACAAAGATTCCTCTGCAGCCTGTGATGCTGGTTGATAGCATTGTACCTACAGTACAGCTTCTTTTCAAAACTGAAGTCAGTCCTCTCAAACTCTGCTCCTTCTTTATTAGCTGAGTTTATATAATACTCTGACTCCTTTGGTGTCATTTCAACAGTGTTCACAGCATCTTCACCAGGAACAGATTCCATCTCCAGAAACCACTTTCTCTGCTCATCCCATCTTCAGGCTCCACTTCTTAGTCTAGTCCTCTTGCTATTTCTATCACATCTGCAGTTAACATCCTCCACTGAAGGCTCAAATCTCTCAAAGTTGTCCATCAGGATTAGAATCAAATTCTTCGAAACTTGCCGGGTACAATGACTCATACCTGTAATTCCCAACACTTTGGGAAGCCAAAATAGGAGAATCAATTGAGGCTAGGAATTCAAGGCCAACATAACAAGAACCCATCTCTAAAACAAATTTTTAAAAATGAATCTGGCATGGTAACTGAGGCAGGAAGCTCCCTTTAGCCTAGGAGCGTGAGGTTACAGTGAGCTATGATCACCCCCTCTCGCCTGGGCAACAGAGGGAGACACTGTCTCTAAATAAACAAATAAAATTTCCTCCAAACTCTTATTGATGTTGATATTTTGACCTCCTCCCCGTGGATTGCTAAGTTTCTTCATGTCATCAAGAATGGTGGATCCTTTCCAAAAGACTTTCCATTTACTTTGCCCAGATCCATAGAAAAATTACTGTCTATGGAAGCTGTAGCCTTACGTAATGTATTTCTTAAATAATGAGACTTGAAAGTCAAAATTACCCCCTTGATCCATGGTCAACAGAACTGATGCTGTGTTACCAGGCATGAAAACAACATCCACGCCCTTGTACATCTCCATCAGTGATCTTGGGTGACCAAGACCATGCACTGTCAATGAGCAGTAATATTTTGAAAGGATTGAGCAGTAGGTCTTAACAGTGAGTTTAAAATATCCAGTAAACCATTGTGTAAACAGATGTGCTGTCATGCAAACTTTGTTGTTCCATTTTAAAGCTCTGAAGTATAGATTTACGTAATTCTCCAGGGCTTTAAGACTTTTGGAATGGTAAATGAGAGTTGGCTTCCACCTGTGTCAGCCCCTAAAGGTGAAGTCAGCCTGTCCTTTGGAGCTTTGAAGCCAGGCCTTGGCACCTCCTTTCTAGCTACGAGGGTCCTAGCAGGCATCTCCTAATAGACGACTGTTTCATCTTCATTGAAAATCTGTGGTTTAATGTAGCCACCTTCATCAGTCACTGACTAGACCTTCTGGGTAACTTGCCAAGTTTCCACGTCAGCCCTTGCTGCTTCACCTTGCACTTTCATGTTCTAGAGACGCCCTCTTGCCTAAAACCTCAGGAACCAACCTCTTCTAGCTTCAAACTTTCCTTCTACAGCTTCCTCATCTCTCTTTGCTTTCATAGAATTGAAGAGGTTTAGGGCCTTGCTGTGAATTAGGCTTTGACTTAGGAGAATGCTGTGGCTATGGCTGGTTTGATCTTTCATCTAGACCATGAAAACTTTCTCCTTATCAGCAGTAAGCTGTTTACTTTTTTATCATTCTTATGTTCATTGGAGTAGCACTTTTAATTTCCTTCAAGCCAACTCTCATTTACCATTCTGAGAGCTTTTCCTTTGCATTCACAACTTGGCTAGAGGTGCAAGAGGCCTAGCGTTCAGTCGGTCTTGGCTTTCGAGGTACCTTCCTTACTAAGCTTCATCATTTCTAACTTTTGATTTAAAGTGAAAGATGTATGACTCTTCCTTTTATCTGAGCACTTAGAGGCCATCGTAGGGTTATTAGTTGGCCTAATTTCAACATTGCTGTGTCTCAGGGAACAGGGAGGCCTGAGGATAGGGAGAGATGGGAAGGTGAAGCAGTCAGAACACACCCAGCACTTGTCAGTTAAGTTCACCATCTTAGAGGGGCATCTTCATGGTGCCCACAAACAGCTGCAGAAAGGAACTTGAAATTGACACACCTGGCAAGCAAATATGCAAGGACTCATGGGAGTTTCCAGTGATCCAGGAACATAAGATGAAATATTGCTAATTGCAGGTCACCAGACCACATACAGTAATGATGGGAAAGTTAAAATATCACAAGAATAACCAAAATATTGGTTATTGAATCATGAAAGTGAGTGCATGCTGTGGAGAAATGGTGCTGATACACTTGTCCAACACAGGCCTGCCACAAGCCTGTAGCTTTTTTTTTTTTTTTTAGAGACAGAGTCTCACTTTATCACCCTCAGTAGAGTGCTGTGGTGTCACAGCTCAGAGCAACCTCCAACCCCTGGACTTAGGCAATTCTCTTGCCTCAGCCTCCTGTAGCAGGGACTAAAGGCACCCGCCACAACACCGGCTATTTTTTGTTGCAATTTGTCCAGGGCTGGGTTTGAACCTGTCACCCTTGGTATGTGGGGCTGGCGCCCTACCCACTGAACCACAGGCGCCACCCAACAAGGCTGTAGCGTTTTTTTTTTTTTTTAATTAAATCATAGCTGTGTACATTAATGCAATCATGGGATATAATGTGCTGGTTTTACATACAATTTGAAATGCTTTCATCAAACTGGTCAACATAGCCTTCACGACATTTTCTTAGTTATTGTGTTAAGACATTTCTGTTCTACACCTGGTAATTTCACATGTGCCCAAGCCTGTAGCTTTTACAGACTGAAGGTGTCTGCAGAGCACGATCGAGCAGAAAGTGCAGTGAAACGAGAGGCTCCTGTTCTCACAGACGCCCCAGCAGGAAGACACACTCAAACCACTGCTTTACTATTTTAAGAAGTTTCAGATAAAATTCAGAAAAAACATAGGCCTGCTTGACATCATGGAATAAATATTTAATTTTGATAAGTAATATAGCTTCTAACAAATAAATTGGAGAAGCCATGTAGCATTGGTTGAAGGACTAGAAATGAAAAGAATATCAATGTAGAAACTCTTATTTCTCCTGGATGAGCACAACAAAAACACACATGTAACTTAAAAAGTAAGCACCAACTGGCGGTACATTTTGCCTAGAAGTGACATCTCTCAACTTCAAGGGAAGCTAGAAGAACACTTGAGATCGATCAGATTATTACATTGTCCCGCTCTGATGTTACTCACACATGGTTACTACAGCCAAGCCCCAAAGCTGATAAATGCCTACACTGGACTCACACAGAGGTACAGGAATCTCCCAGTCATCTTGTTGATAGATGTAATTTTCCCCATCAGTTTCCATCCCCTTAACAGCAGCCATGAATTTACAGTGACAAAGTATTCAGCTCTATAATGGACACCCGAGTGTAGATACAGGTAACTTGGAATTGACATACCCCGTTAGGTAAAGGTGGAAGGACTTCTGGGAATCTCCAGTGGGCAGGAATGTACAGATGAACGAGGTCAATCCCTGCAGTCACAGACAGGAGACTCGGGTGTTCAGCTGGCTCTGACACAGTGAGGTAAATGCCATAAAAACATTGTGACCACCACGTGCATAACAAGCCAGGTAGGATTTCATATTTTGGACAGAAGGTACATTGGAAAGGCAGGAGTGCCCAGGTGATGAGGTTGGATAGAACTTTCTTATAAGCAAGAAAAAGTCACCCTAGGTTTTTAAGCAAAGCAGTAGCATATTTCAGAACCAGAGTCCTTGATGGCAAGGAGACCAGTTAGGTGGCCAATATAAGTGACTTGTTAAATTAATTAAGAAAATAAGATTCATGGTGACGATCTAAAAGAAAAGCAAATTTCCAGGTCACTTCGCTCCCCAAGAAAAGGTTCCTTGCCTGCCCTAGTCTCATCCTCCCTTCCTGGGATACTCGGCTTTAAGTCGTGATCCCATGACTGGTCCTACACCTGGTGTGCATTGTTGGGAGCCATGTCAACACGCATGCAGAGAGCCTCAGAAGTCTTCAGGGGCTACCTGGCCTGGCATGTACCATTTCTCTGTCCTTATGCCACTTCTTAGTCTTTTTCCTGTGTTTTTGGAGCACTCTCTAGTTTCCAGATACAAGAATTTCTTAAATTAATCTATTGAGCAGTTTTAAGTCCCATAGAACTCTGAAAAAGAATAACTGAATGTAAGCCGTGAAATAGTGGTGCGCATAGAAAAGCCCGAAGCTCCAACTTTCTCAACAGAAATTGCTCCCTGACATTGACCTTTGATCTTTAACATCAGACCTTGTCTATCTCCATTATATTCCAAGATTCAACTGATAGCACTTTCCAGACATTCTAACCTAAAATGGCCTCTACATTGAAGACTTTTGAAAATGAAGTAAATATTTTAGAATATAAACTTAAGGAGAAATGGAGGCCCAAATGCAGTCTATCATTTTGACAGTGACATGATAATAGTTATAACAGGAACTTTGATATTGTGAATATTATATGCCAGGGACTATGATAAGCATGCACATTTATAAGCTCATTTGAAACAATAACCAAATGAGATAACAATAATTCCTCTTTTTTGGAAGTGTAGAGAAGATAACTAATTTTCTCAAGAACACACCGCTAGTGAATGATGGGGACAGGCTTAACCCTGTCCATCCTCCCCCAGAGTCTATGGTCTTAGTCACTAAGCTATGCTCCCCGTCTTTGGTATTTTAAATATCCTGTACTTTGATATTTGGACAGAGGAAAATGTTCCAAAATTTCAGCTTTAAAAAGTTGAGTCTGACAGCCTTAAAAATATCTTTTAACTGTCCTTTTCTGTGACTTGCCATCAAGCTCAAGATGCAGGCAGGTACTATGCCTCGCTATGAAGTGTGGATTTGTCTCTGAGACTCAGTGTCAGGCAGAATAAATTACTCCCCTATTAAAGTTACAGGTTCAAAGATGTTCGTGTAGCTTGCAGGCGGGCCTCTGTGTCCCAATGTTCCTGAGACCCTCTTTGTTATCTAGAATGGTTTACCAATCATGAGGAGTGTGCCGTGGAAACTCAAAGAAGAGGTTACAGGATAATTCCTGGAGCTCTGTCTTCTACATAAATATTATTGAATATATTCATTTCTGGTTTTCCTGTTGTATGGATGACTAAAGCAAAGGTGAAAGTGGGGAAGGAGGAATGTGACTCCTGTTCTCCTGAAACAGAAATATTAACCAAACCCACCGGGAAGAAGATGTTAAAGCTGACAGTGGTGCTGTTGGTGCTAAAGTCACTAACATCGGTAGAGCAGTAAACATTTGTTACTGTCTCAGTTCCTAGAGCCACTGGCCTTCATGTGTTTATGTAAAAATTCTTGTTTCTATTCTTTCTCATTTGAACAGATCATCATGGTCCACCATCCGGAACCAACTCAGCCAGGCAAAGCCCAGCCTTGCAGCACAGGCCCATGGGACAGGCTCAGGCCAACCACATACCTGGGGACAGGTGGGGCTGTGCTTCTCATCTCTCCACACTTCATAACCTACCCACCTCCGTTGCAGTTGAGCAGAAGCCAGCTGTTGAGGTCACAGTGAGAACTCGTGTCTGTCTCTCCCTCAAGTTCCTTCCCTATTCTGTCCATCCTTAACACCTTCCTCCCTCTTCCCAGGCCTCATTGCGGGCACATTAGAATTATCCGATCGTGCCTGACAGGTGAGGACTAGAAGGAAGTGACGTAGCCTCTAGGTCTTGCACTCCTGGTCCTCACAGTTTGGGGAGGGAGGCCCTGCCCTACATGGACTGCTGTCATCTCAGACCATCTGAGCAGAGCAGTAGCTTGTATGCATTTCTTTCTTCTTTTGTTAAATATTAGCCATGAAACCAAACCTAGATTTCCAGAAATTCAGCATCATCATAGGTGTTGGTGCTCCCGGGGAGTCACTTCTCACTGTGACAAGGTCACCTCATCTGCCCTCTGGTTCAGTTACCCGAGGGCAGTTTTCCTTGATGTAAACTGCATGAAGAGGTGCCCTTAAAAAACACTGGGATATTGACAGACTTTAGGGATGTTGGGGGTGATGAGCGGCTTTCCCTCGCATCTCTCTAGTTCTAGGTGTAGTTTATCTTCACAGTTGTTTTTCAGAAGAAGAATGGCAATGTTTAGCTTTTCAACGAAAACAAATTCATCTGCCTTTACTTTTACACTGTTTTTCACTTTCTCAGTTCAGAGAATGACTTGATTTCTCTCTCTCGTAGAAATATCCTAGAAGGTGAAATTGGAAAAGAGGTCTCCACTTCTTACAGACATTCGTGGTCTGACCACAAGCACCTTGCGCAGCCTGACACAGCAGTGATTTCAGTTGTAGGCAGTCGGCACAACCAGGTAACCAGACGTGCCCCCACATGTGGACTGATACTTTGAGTTGCTGTATCACCGACACTGGCAAATTTTGATTGCAAATCAGTTCACATGAGTTGTTTCCAAAATGAATAATTGTTGAAGACCTCCTTTGTGTTTGGCTTCCATGAGAGAATGTAAGGAGTGAAAGAAAAGTTCACCTTAATGAGTAGGAAAATTTGAACACTTGGTTAAGTACTTAGATGTAAATATAGTTAATCAAAGCAGGACATTTTTGTTTGTTTATTAAATAAATCCTCTTAATAAAATCTAGATTCAGTCAGAGGGCCTCATTCAAAGATCCAGAAGGGCACATGGGCCCCAACTTCAAAATACACATACAGGAAGCATTTTCCAAAATCATGTTCTCTGATTATTCCATTGCACATCGATCAACTAGGAGAGAAGATGCATAATCCTTAGATTAATTTAGGCTGCATTTATAAAATTAAGTAGGCCTTCAACCAAAACTTACATTCCTTCCTCATGATACAGAAATGAATATTGAAAGTGGAACTGATTTCTCCCAGCTATAAAAATAGTCTTTCTTCCCAATATAAACAAAGCAATCTGTAAGAACTTGTTTTTCTTACACTTCTCTCTAGAGCCTTGGTTGTTACCCAGTGGAGCTGGAGAGAGGCCCCCGGGGCTTTGGGTTCAGCCTCCGAGGTGGAAAGGAGTATAACATGGGGCTGTTCATCCTACGTCTCGCCGAGGACGGTCCTGCTATCAAAGATGGCAGAATTCATGTGAGTTGACGCCTATCCGTTTACTGAGGTTCTGGAAACTTCAGAAAATAATTGATTCAAAGAGAAAGTAGAAACCTCCTGAATCTAAGAAGCCAGGTTTTCTATCACTAGAATCTAAAAGGCAAACGTTTATCATTTTGTTTTTCTAAGCCCTGATGATTGTTTATAGAGCTGCGTAAGACATATTCCCTACTTCTCTAGATAGTAAGTAGAGAGGAGTCTTATGGAGAAATCAGTTGCTGTCCTTAATTTTTTAAAAATAGTTAATTCCCTGATATTCAATTAAGTTACCCACTAAAAATTGTTAAGTTCTAGATAAACTCCCTCCTACTACCCAGAGAATTTTGCATTTCCTTTCCCTGCCACCCCTAGGCATCAGGGAAAGGGAGAACTTTTTTTTTTCCCTTAACTTTTAACTAAGTAAACCAATCGTAAAAGCACATGATCCTGGTGAACTATTAGGTGGTATGTTCTAATACTGATTGTAAAAGGCTTCTGGTGATTGCAGTTTTGAAACATCCCTCCCATTACTCGTTTGCCTGTGTTGAGTGTCTGTACTGCCCAAGGCTTCTGCCTGGTGCTGAGCCAGTTGGGAGAGGGCTGATCAAAAGAAATAGGATGTTGGGCGGCGCAGTGGGTAGGGCACCGGCCCCATATCCCGAGGGTGGCAGCTTTGAACCCAGCCCCGGCCAAACCGCAACAACAACAAAAAAGAAATAGGATGCTATATTCAAAATGACCGGCCCCCCGCCCCCCCAAAAATGACCAGACATATACACAAGTTCAAAAGTGGTAACTAGAGAAGACTTTGTGGAGCAGGTGGCATTGAAAGGTGTGCAGGATCTCTACAGGGAGAGATTAAGGAGAGAGAACTTCCCAGGCTGAAGAAGCAAGCAGTGGCGTAAGATTAAGGAAGGGTAAATCGTGTATAGAGAACTTCAAGTGGTTTGAGTTACCTAGATTTTATTTCAGAACGCACTGGGAGATAGAGGAAAGTGAGAATATGAACGTAGGTGCGTCACCAGTGTGAAGGTGTCGACAGTGGGAAACCTCAGAGGCTTTTGAGCCAGAGTTGTCCCTCATAGCAGTATGCTGGTTAGTGGTGTGCAGGGCGGATGAGGGGAACTGAGGCAGCTGTAATGCGTGCATGCAGCAGTGCAGTGCTGGGGATGGAAGATAGAGACACGTGTGAGAGCAGCTGTCAGTGAGGATGAAGGGAAAGGAAGAGGAGAGGATGACTTGGAGGCCTCGCCCTGTCTGTACCATGAAAAACCAGTCAGGAGGCCTGGGGGACAAAGGATATAGCAAAGACTAATGGTGTAGAGTGGTGTGTACACTGATGGTGTAGTAAGTTTTCAGTATGTTGACGTGGAAGCCCAGCTAGTCTGAGCAGGTTAAATGTGTAGCAGGCAGTTAGAACTCATGGTAGAGACCCAGATTGTAACATTGCTCAGAGGTGATGATTCCAAGCCTTTGTTATGGATAAAATCACTAAAGATTTAGAGAACAGTGGGCTGAGCACTGAACTCTGAGCAAGGCCACTAATGAGTGGGCTGGAGAGGGTAAAGGAAGCAGGAAGGGAGAGAAGGGAGAGCCACAGAGCCAATGGCCTAATGGGTCCAGTACAGCTGATCAAGAACTGCCGGGCCCAGCCTCAGTTTCTTATGAAGACTATTAGAGTGAGTGAGGAGAACAAGGATCTGAGACTCAGACACAAGGCTCTAACCCTCCTTCGCCGTCTTATAGCTGTGTACTCTCAGGTAATGACTCTGAATCTCTGTTTCCTCGTCTGCAAACTGCAGGCCCTATGCATTCTACTTGGAATGCTTGGCCCAAGTCATCTTCTTAAAGGTCTTTTGGGTTTTGGGGGCGGGGGGTGTTTTTAAGAGACAGGGCCTCACTTTTGTCAACCAGGCTGATGGTAGCTCACTATAACCTCAAACATCTGGGCCTAAGCCATCTTCTTACCTCAACTGCCTGATTAGCTAGGACTATAGTTGTGTGCCACCATGCTCAGCTAATTTTTAAAATTTTTTTGTAGAGACAGGATTTCACTGTGTTGCCAAGGCTGGTCTTGAACTCCTAACATCCAGCCTCCTGTCTTGGTCTCCCAAAGTAGTGGGATTACAGATATAAGCAACTGTGCCCAGCCCTTGAAGTTTTAATAAGAGCATTTTTTTATAGAGCATAATAAATCTTGATCCTTTATCTTTTCTTTCTGTCTCTTATACACACGTACACACACACACACACACAAAATCTATTTGGGTACTTTAAATCTTTTTTTTAATCTCCCATTTCATATATTTTCACAAAGATTCAATTAAATAATAAATTAGGATATACTTATTTTTTAAATGTTTGTTCTGAATATAACTCTCAGATCCATGAATCTCACCAAACTAATAAAAAGCAAATAGGTCCAACTCTAAAGGATGTCATACAAATAGGCAGAAATTTTAGAAGTTAGTGATTAAATAGCTTTAATTTAAAAAATTAACTCTGAATTTGGACACAAAGCAAATAAACTATTAACTGTTAGACCTAGGTCTGTTCTAAACTATTAAAAACCAAGTCAGCTTCTCAAAGATTTATTTATCTGGCTATTAAATTATCAAATTCTTAACATGATCAGGGTCTTAAAAGCTATGCATGTAACTGGTACTACTCAGTAAAATGGTGTTGATGACAACTTACTGTGGTGGCCGCTGCTCAAGTGATAAGAGAGTGTCTCTCCAGCTAACCACCATGTACACCACAGACCACCTGAGTGTCCCTCGTTGCCACCTCCTCCTGTGTCTCCTCTTTTCCCTTGATTCTGTGGTTAGGTTGATGAGGATACTTTGTGTCCTCTCCATTATTCCACTGTCTCCAGCACCTGACATAGTGCCTTGAATATTCATAGTGTTTCATAGTTATTTGCCAAAAAGTAAAATAGAAGGGTAATAATTCTAGATACTAAGAGAATTGTTGGGTTTGGGGGTTGGGGGGGGTTGAGAATTGTTGGTTTCTTTTTAAATATTTAAAATTAGGGCAGCACCTGTGGCTCAGTGAGTAGGGCGCCAGCCCCATATGCCAAGGGTGGCCGGTTTGAACCCAGCTCTGGCCAAACTGTAACAACAACAAAAAAATAGCCGGGCATTCTGGCAGGCGCCTGTAGTCCCAGCTACTCAGGAGGCTGAGGCAAGAGAATCACCTAAGCCCAAGAGCTAGAGATTGCTGTGAGCTGTGACGCCACGGCACTCTACCGAGGGCAACATAGTGAGACTCTGTCTCTAAAAATATGTATATTTACATATATTTAAAATTAGTTCCCACTAAGTATTAGACTTAGGGGTATATAAAGTAATTAGGAACAATGTAAGAGTAAAATTCAGAAAACAAGGTAATGTTAAACTTGTTAACACTGATGGAAAGGTATTGAGAGTCAGTGAGAGGATCTGTAAACTGGGTGAGCCTTAACTAGTCCTAAATATGTAGAGATTAAGAGAAGAGAAATAAAAGAGTGTTCTGGGCTATGAGAATTAGAAATAGATGAATAGAAAAGGTTCATGTTAGGGAATAGTGCCAGACTGAAATATTTAACATAGAACAGAATCAGATTTAGACAACGCTGAGAGTTTGCTATCTTCTGGGCAATATATATTTTTCCAGGCAACAGGTATTTTCACCTACATTAGTTTTGGTCTCACAAAAACTCTGCAGGAAGACATTGTGCCCACTTAACAGATTTAAAACTGAGGCTCAGGGAAGAAGACTGAGTCTCTCACTGGGTTCACCCAGCCTGTGAAAGCCACAGTGGGACCCAGGTGGGACCCAGGTCTGTTGTCCTCTCAATTCAGTCCCTGTGCTTTTCTGTGTCAGGCCTTGGCTTGTTTCTAGGTGGGGTTGAATTTCATTGAGAGGCATACAGGTTATAAGGTCTTAACAGGTTATAAGATAATATAAGCCATGTGTTAGAAATAGTATTTTGTAAATCTTAATACATTTTTAGTGGATATTATTTTAAAAACTACTAAGACTGCCTAAAGCTATATTGGCTTTTTAGCCAAGCATGATAACTAATGTCTGTAATCCTAGCAGTTTGGGAGGCTGAGGCAGGTAGGTTGCTTGAGCCAGCCTGAGCAAGAGCAGGACCCCATCTCTACTAAAAATAGAACAACTAGCCAGGCATTGTGGCAGGCACCTGTAGTCCCAGCTACTCAGGAGGCTGAGGCAAGAGGATCTCTTGAGCCCAAGAGTTCGAGGATCCTGTGAGCTACGATGTCACAGCACTCCACACAGGGCAGCAGAGTGAGAGTCTATCTAAAGAAAATAATACATGTATATAGAGAGAGACACTTTTAAAAGAAAGAAACTTTCTCTTTTTTCTTCTTTTGGTTTTCTTCTTTTTCCCCTTTTCCTTTCTCTTTCTTTTCTCTCTTTTCCTCTGTCCTTGTAATTTTATTTCCCAGTAATACAGAACTACAGCCTGAGCAACAATCAGACCCCATCTCTACAAAAGATAGAAAAATTAGCTGAGCATGATGGTGCACATCTGTAGTCCCAGGAAATAGGGAGGCTGAAGCAGGAGGATCACTTGAGCCTGGGAATTTGAGGCTGCAGTGAGCTGTGATGATGCCACTGCACGTAGCCTGGGCAACACAGCAAGACACTCTCTGAGGAAAACAACTAAACTTGAATCTTTATCTGTTTTATTTATCAACAGAATAGTTTATCAAAAGCTATTTTCTCCATTTTATTATTACCACATTTAAAATTTTTAAGGTAACCTAAAATGTTAAAAGAATTTCACTTCCCTCTCAGAAGAGCCTTTATCTTAGTTTTGCGTAGTTCAGTACTGAACTTTTTTTCTCTTGTATTCCCCCCACTTTCAAGTTCAACAAAAATGACACCTGGTGGCAAATCTGTTCAATTACAAGTTTTGTTTGCAGTTTCTCGTACTGAAGAATTGAAGTGTACAGATTTAGGCGAGTTAAACCAAAGAATGTAATTGAAATTAACTATAGACCTAACCATATTCCACAACATGTGCTCAGGGCACGATCCAGACACCATCTACTTTTTCATTTATCAGCAGAATTATATATCTAGTACCAGTTCATCATCCATATTTCCTCATAGAAAGGATTCTTCCTCCATCCCTTATCAGGGGAAATCTAGACATTGGCTTATAGAGAAGTCTGGATCGTAAAGGCCTTTTCATTAATTATTGTTATTTCTTTTCTCTATCCTATTATCTTTATTATTATCTTACTATGGCTGTTTTTTTAAGGTATGTTCTTTCATTTCATATATTAAATCCATCAATCTTATTTCTGATATCCTATTTCTCGAAGATTGACTTTTTAAAATAAATATGCAACAAAACATTTTATTTTCTATTTCGTAGTTTACTTGAAGTCTTTTGCATTGTATAGAATGGGGTGTGTTCTACAGTTTAATCTTCAGAATGATGCACTTTAACCTGAAAAGTAATTTCAAGCATATAATCATGTTTTATCTCATTAAATCCTCCCAACACTCTCAGGCAAATGCTACTATTCTCATTTAACAGATGGGGAAAATGAGACTTCTCAGGTATAAAGACGTAGGGCCGAGATGTGAGTCCCGGGCCCGGCTTCCTGACCACTGTGCCAAGCTGTATCTGTAGACACAGAGTTGTCTCACTGGGGAAAGAAGTGAATCCTCTGCCGTTGTGTTACTTCTGGATTATTTTGGACTGTTTGGTTTGGGGAACTTGAGTAAGAGTCCATTGTTAGTGTATCTGTTTGGAAGCCAGTCCTTCAGTTGCACGTCACCTTGAAATAGCATCTTGAAGTCACGAGCACCATCCTCTTTCATCAGGTCCTTTGTGAAAGTTAGACCTTTCCATGGTTTCCCTTTTTTTGTAAGTAGCAACAGCACTGAGGCATCTTACTCTGATCCCTGGCTTTGTTTGTTTTCCTGGGAAATGATTTTAAACTAAAGACATTAGGCATATGCTAGTTTTTGGTTCTAAATATGTGTTCATCTAGTGTGTAAGCATAATTTTTTAAATCTGGCTTTTTTGTGGGTTTTTTGTTTGTTTGGAGACATAGTCTCATTCTCTTGCCCAGACTGGAGTGCGGTGGTGTTTGTAGCTCACAGCACCTTCAGACTCCCAGGCTCAAGAGCGCTTCCTGCCTCAGCCTCCCAAGTAGCTGGGGCTATTGGCACTTGCCACCACACCCAGCTAATTAGAATTTTAATCTATAAATGTCATTTACTGAGCACCTCATACATGTGTAGGACTTAGTGGCATCTTCAAAGATGAGGAAACATCTTTCACAGTCGTAGAAAATAAATTCAAGATTCCACCCACATTTGGAAGTACCATTTCATGGTCAGATACAGTTTTGTGGTATCATTTGCATTGTTGTAGAAACTTCACAATTTCACTTCACCTCGACTCCCATTGTTTAACTTCCAGTGGAATTTTTTTTAAGAGCTAAGAGTCTCGCTGTATTGCCCTTCACATAGCTCGCTGTGACCTCCAACATCTGAGCACAAATGATCCTCCTGCCTCAGCCTCCTGAGTAGCTGGAACCACAAGCATGCATCCCTGTGCCCAGCTAATCTTTACTTTAAGAGACAAGGTCCTGCTATGTTGCCATGTTGTTCTCAAACTCCTGGTCTCAAAAGTGACCTTCTTGGCTCAGCCTCCCAAAATGTTATGATTATAGGCAGGATCCACTGCACCCAGCCCAGAATTTGAGTCGTTTCAAGATACCTAGATCCTGACTTACTATAAACTTTCCATGTAGGTTTTTATAGTAAATTAAACTGGACATTGTCTCTTCCTGTTGCTACCATCTGTCCTCTCCTCAACTCCATCATGATAGCACTGTGCATAAGTTGAATATTCTACAAAAGAAATAGAGTTGACAAAAGCAGCAGTGACAAGGCTGCACAGTGTCATGTTATTCCTGTGAATGTTCCTGTCTAGGTTGGGGACCAGATCGTTGAGATCAATGGGGAACCTACGCAAGGAATCACACACACTCGGGCAATCGAGCTCATTCAGGCTGGTGGAAATAAAGTTCTTCTTCTTCTGAGGCCAGGAACTGGCTTGATACCTGACCATGGTAAGTAAAGTAACCCACTGGTAGCTGAAAAATTGTCCATTAGGGAAAGAGCAAAAGAAAAAGCATTTTGAAGGGGATAGATATTTTATTAGCTAATTCAGGGGTAATACTAGAACCATCAAAAGCTAATTACATAGAATTATCATAATAGTATTATAAAACAAGTGACTGCAAGCAAGGCTTTGGTTAGAATGAAATATATTTTAAATTGATTTTTCATCAGAAAACATAGTTGCTTTTGCAGAGAAATATGCCTATAAAAAGCAAGTACATTAGAGGCAAATGATTTAAATGTCACGAAAAACATTTTAAATCTCTTTGTAATATCCCAGCATTCTCCCTTCCTTGGCTAATTATGCATTACCAAGAAGTACTATTTATTTCTGTATAGTAATATTCTATCTTAATGAGTAAGCAGCATGAAAACTTCAGGGTCTCTGGTCACTTGTCAAAAGGAGGTTGCTGGAGACAAGGCCACGTCTGCCCTCCTGTACTAACTAATCTTGAGCTTCTTTGGTTTCATTGTATGTTTCTGAAATATCACAGCATTTAAAATATCACAGTATTTGACAATCACTGTTTTTAACTGAATGCACTATTCTAGAAATAAAGGCAGTACTAATTTCAGTACTCGTCTCCCTTTGCCGCCCCCCACCCCAAGCCCACCACGGAGCTTTTGAGGAATAAGTGTAGACATAACCTCCCACAGTCCCTTGCAGCTTACAATTCTCTGACTGTTTTATCCTCCACCATCTGCTTGTAAATCATACGTTCCCAGTGACATCTTTGCTAACCGCGCTGATTTTTTTTCACATAGTCCTAGGCTTTTTCTCTTCCTTCTTCAGGTTTGGCTCCTTCCGGTCTGTGCTCCTACGTGAAGCCTGAGCAACATTAAGGCTTTCAGGGCTTTTCTTGGTCTTTCCTTAAAAAGACTTGGTAAATTTGCATGTCTTGTAAATCACTTCCTTCTTTTGTTTTCTTTTTAATTAAAAGTGATGCTATTAAATACGTCTGTTTCTATCTTCTGCACCTTTCAGTCTCCTTTTGACATTAAATTTGACAGCTTAATGCAAAGAAATTATTTACAAATGCCCGTGAACCAGGTTCTGGTTACCACAGATTGGCTTCCTTTATTAATCAGTGATCTTGCCATTACCTAAAGCTGTATCCATTGACAACTAGTAAGCTTCTTGGACCAAGTAATTTGGTCCAATTTTATTATTTCTATGTTTTCAACTTGGCTTTACTAATAAAGAATATATAGATCATATATATTATTGCACTAATTATACACAATCAGAAAAATGAATACGCTTACTTTATTATCGATACACAACCTACTCTTCACGTATGAACAGATGTCTGTACACATCTGCCTTCACAGAGAGAGGTGTAAACAAACTACATAAGATACTCATACTCAAGCTATGTAAGCAGTCAGTACAATTCAAATGGCTGTCAAAGTTGAAAATGTATTGTTCCTATTTATAGTTCTCAAATGTAATAATGTCCACTCAAATCACTTTTTTAGGTGATTGGGATATTAATAATCCTTCATCTTCAAATGTGATTTATGATGAACAGTCACCATTTCCCCCATCTTCACATTCTGCTTCCATATTTGAAGAGTCTCACATGCCAGTAATTGAAGAATCTTTAATGAGAGTCCAGTTATGTGAAAAGACAGAAGAATTACAGGACACTGTACCTGAAAAGAAAAGCACTTTACATGAACATCACTCTGAAGTGAAGCAGCAGTGTCTTCTCCAGAAAAACGTGACTAAGAGGGATCCACCCAACAGTCCTGGGCACGGGGACAAGAAAAAGCTATTAGACGTAGAAAGCGGTGTTATCCGAAGAGGTAGATCTGCTAGTCCCAAGAAGTCAGCCAGTCGGTATTCAGAGGAGCATTTGGAAAAGACTGCTAGTAATCCAGAAAATGACCCCAAAAGAAGACCCAGAGAGCAATCACGCAGCCCCAGGAAAGGGGAGAACAAAAGCTGCGAGATCAGCACCAAGGCAGACTCCGGGCAAGATCACTGCCGAAAAAGCAGAGGACGTTCTTCCAGCCCTAAGAAGCAGCAAAAAGTTGAAGGAAGCAAAGGTCTATCAAAAGCTGAAGCCAAATTATTAGAAGGTGAGAGTCGAAGAACAGGCCACGCTAACAGTGAAGCCAACAGGAAAGAAAAGGCAGGTGCCGCCAGGAAAGAGGCAAAGCAGGGTCAGCTGGGAACAAGCAGAACCAGGTCTCCGGAGAAAAAAGGCAAAAGAGTAGATGAAAAGCCTCTTTCATCCAAAAAGACTAATAACACTACTAGTAGAGCAGTCTCTGAAAATGAAAAAGGAAAGAAAGCAATCACAGGAGAGGCGAGTTTTAGTAAAGATAAAACAGGAGAAAATGCTCAAGTACCAGAAAAGAAGCTGAAGCAGGAACCTGAAGAGAGAATGGTTTTAAACAAGACAGAAGGTCACAAAGGGAAGGAACCCGAGGCAGCTGACGGGAGCAAGGAGACCAGAGGGTCCAAACCTGAGTGTGGTTCTCCAGTCAAGAAAACACCCATAACTCCTGGGCCCTGGAAGGTGCCAAGTGCAAATAAAGTCACAGGCAGTACTGGTATGTCTGAGAAACGGCTATGACCTTCAGTATAAAACAAAGAAAAACAAGTTGTAATCTTTTCTTACTAAAAAGCATTTTTCCAGAAAAATTTTTTTTCTGAAACACGTGTTTTAATTTGAGCATCAAGTTACCTAGGCTGCATGAAGGGCCTTTAGGATCGCTAAGAACCAACTGTCCCCACGGCTGGCTGCCCTCCCCCGCACTCAGGAAGGAGCTGCATCCACGCTCTCATCTGCCACCCCGCTCAGGCTGCCCGGCTCATCCCCACGAGTGTCTGAACAAATGACATAGGGTGATATCAACAACGTGGTCACAACTCACTTTGTGTGTGTGCCAAGTTCTCTACCATATCATGTCTGTTTCAGCCTTCTCATTCAGCTATTTCCACAGTAATGAAAAAAGTTAGGTTTGGCTTGGAAGTCGATGTTCTCAATAGCATGTTGCATGTTTACAGAGAGAAATCTTTTGAGTCTTTGCAGAAGAGATTGTTAACTCAGTAAAGCTGGCAGTTGTCTCTTCTCACAGCCACTAATGATGTCCAGGTTCAAAAATAAAACTCTGAAGCATCACTACTTTTAAGGGAAAAAAATGTATAGTAGAACATTGATGCTTTCTTAACGCTTTTTATTTTAATTTGGCTGCATAAGGCATTTCAGATAACTTGTTAAATATATTACTGACAATTGAAAGTTCAAAATGAGAAAGAGTTTACCTCCTGCTGTGTTTCCCAACTTTGATGTAGCAAGAGCATCTCAGGTGACCCCTTCTATTTCAGTTATTTCATTATGAAACCACAAAGAAACATGGGGAAATAAAGCTTACTGCTCTTCAGAGAAAAGCTATCTATCTAATTTCTGGATATTTTGGTTGGACCTTCAACTAAAGTCAGTAGACTTTAATACATATTTGAAGAGTCAAAATCATAGACTGTGCCAGGGACTTGATAAGGAAGCCGGTCGCGTAGTCCCTCAACAGGTAAAGTACCGGCTCTTCTGGTAGCAGATGTATAAATTCGGGTATTTATTAATAGAAGCAGAGCCTATGTAAGGCTTGCCAGCACATGAGGACAAATGTGGTAGACAGTCCTTGCTGGTTCCTATTTAACTTTTAGCTACATTAACTTTCTTATTTAAAAACAAAAAAGTGACAATAAACATCTGCTTAGCTTGCACAAATTTGCAGAATTCCTTTTAAAAGTCTAAATAAAGATGTTTCTTCGAAGTTGGAGATAGTTAACTCCATAAAATAGATCCAGGTTTTCCAGTCCCCTAAAGTAGCATCCATAAATAAAGGCACCTTCTCAGAATAAAACTATTTCATGGAGTATTTGAACATACTCGTTCTGTCATCCTGAGTTCATTTTGTTGTGAAATACATTATGTCCGAGTCTTTCCCTCTGAGAGTCTAACTGTGAAACTCTTCAATATAACAACTGTATCAGCCCCTGTAGATAAGACGTTTCCCAGTGTGAGATTTTTGAAATCCTCTTTTCATCCAGAATTATATTTACCCACCTATTGTAACTACTCAAATAGAGCGACTTTAGGAGGCTTGATAAATGCTAAGAATTTAGTACCACAGAAATGGTTTATTTTCCCTCTAGTCCACAATTAGTAATACAAAACCTATTTTTATTGTTAGGTGTGACATAACTGATGTCATATGTTGTCAGTCTGATGTGGCTCTTCCTAAGTAACCTGTCTGATTATATACCGACTTAGCAACGTGGCCTTGGAATGCTGAGCAAAATATGGATGTACTGGCTGTAAATGTTTATATATTGTACAGTACCTTTATATATACACTTGAGGTTCTGATTAGAGAAAGAGATCTGTAAATCGCTCGTTATTTTTTATATAGATATTAAAAAACAAACAAAAAAACCCAGTTCATTGCCTGCATTTCTTTTACTGTCAGATTGTTAAAGCTAGTTTCCCCATCATGGTCTGTCCCTCCAAGTAACAAATATTCAAAGTCTGACAATCAAGAAGACTCTTACAATGGTGACTTTACCTGTAGAGTAATACTTTTTTTCCTTTTTGAGACGGTCTTAAGCTGCTGCCCTGGGTAGAGTGTTGTGGCGTCGTAGCTCAGAGCAACTTCAAACTTTTAGGCTCAAGCAATCCTCTTGCCCCGGTTTTTCTATTTTTAGTAGAGATGGAGTCTTGCGCAGGCTTGTCTCTAGCTCATGAGCTCAAGCAATCCACCTGCCTCGGCCTTCCAGAATGCTAGGACTGTGCCAGGCCACATAGAGTAATGCTTTTATCTTATGTAAACCCTGAAACTCGTCAGGTGAATACCATTATACATACTTTTCACCTCTCGCTGTAAAGAAACTAGCTTTGGGCAAATAATTTGCTACTTAAAAAATCATTTCTCACACTGTCAGGGAGGGAAGACAGGTTTTTTTTTTTTTCCCTTGAAAATTCAATTACTAGATATTTATAATGGATATAGTAATGTAAATCCAGTTACCACAAGATCACACAACACTATTTCATCAGACAAGAACAAGTCACATTGTTTTTAAAGTTCATTTTATTTAGTTTTACACTTTGAGAATGAAGTGTTCTGACGTGATTTAACGCTTGCTATGAATAAAACCTACCTCAAGATTATTAATTTAATACTCGAGAGGAAAAATAAATTCTTACCTACCACTGCTTTAACTCACACTAAAAATAAACAAAAATCCCTCATTCTCAGGCTCACAGTGGAGAGGTCATAGGCTGCAGAAAGAGGTAAGCAAAACAGTTTGTGGTTGTTTTAGTATACAATTTTCTTACTGGTCACAAGGGGCAGAAAAGTTTTGGGATACTGCTACATTGTCTCACTGGTGAGGTTAGAAGGCTGAGACCCTATTTACACCTGTCTTTATGGACCAAGCAGCTTTTGAACAGGGTCAACTCCTGTTTCAGAAGTCTTAGGCCCAGAAAAGCCTTTGGCTTCTTATTTCAACATAGGAATTATCTGTTATTTCCTTGTTCAGTAGCAAGATATTCTTATGTAGAAAAAAGAAGCCAAATGCTTTTATATGTGTGGACAAATGAAGAATTTTAAGTTTAATATATCCACCTTTCAAAGAGAGTTGAGTCTTAAGAAAGCAGTGAATATTGAAAGTATTTAAACAGTACAACAGTCTGACTAATGACTTCCACTAAGACATGTTTGAGGTGGCTCCCGTAGCCCAGTGGGTAGGGCGCCAGCCACATACACCCAGGTTGGCGGGTTCAAACCCAGCCGGGGCCAGCTAAACAACAATGACAACTGCAACAAAAAGTAGCCGGGCATTGTGGTGGGCGCCTGTAGTCCCAGCTACTTGGGAGGCTGAGGCAAGAGAATGGCTTAAGCCCAAGAGTTGGAGGTTGCTATGAGCTGTGACACCACAGCACTCTACTGAGGGCAACATAGTGAGATTGTCTCCAAAAAACCCAGATGTGTTTAAGTTGAAGCTTAGTCCGCGGTGTGCTGCTGACACTGAGGAAGACAGGTGAATATGAGGGTCTGCTACAGAGGTGACATTTCCGTCTGGTATGAGGAGTCCCTCAGAGCAGCTTTTTACATCATCCTGGCATGCGCCAATGCCTACAACCTACCTGTGCTTTTAAACAGTAATAGATTTATTTAGTTAGATGGCTGTTTTCTGGTTCTGCTATTAGAATTTATCAGCAATTTAATGACTTAACTATGCCATAATTATTACATGAAATCTATCATCTTCACTTTAGTTAGTTGAATTAGTTTAAGATATCCACTAACTTGGATGTATTTTCAGTGTTGCTATACAAGTAATCTTAAGAAGTATAAGGGAATATGAAGGCTTACAAAGAGCTGGAATTCTTCCCTGTAGAAACTCTGGATCTTCTTCATTTATACATTAAAATATGAAAACAGGGGCCAGGCACAGTAGCTCATGCTTATAATCTCAGCACTCTGGGAGGCTGAGAGCAGGAGGATCTCTTGAGGCCTGGAGTTCAAGACCAACCTAGGCAACATGGCAAGACTCTATCTTTACAAAAAAATAAAAATAATTAGGCATCCATGGTGGTGTGCACCTGCAGTCCCAGCTACTCCGGAGGCTGAGGCAGAGGATTATTTGAGTCCAGGAGTTTGAGGCTGCAGTGAGCTGTCACGCCACTATTCTCCAGCCTGGGTGACGGAGCAAGAGCGTGTCTCAAAAAAAAAAAAAAAAAAAAATGAGAAGGGAAAAGAAGCGAGGAGGGAAGGAGAGAAGAGAAAAAAGAAAAAACATATAGCCAAGAACTTTAATTTAGCCTAAACCTGTATTTTGGACAAAGACAAAGACAGTGGGTATGTGTCTACTTTGCAATATTTGCATTAAAGTCAAGGAGAACTATTAAATTCATAAATCAAAAGGCTTATTTTTTGTTCTTAATAAAGGACAACCATTTGTCATCTTGAGTAATACCTTATTACAGCTTATATGCTCAGGATATGCTGCAGGAAAGGGATGGCATTATTGCACCTTTGTGAAACTCATGCTTCATTACTCAGCATGAACAACAATAACCACAAGAAGCAAAGGATTACTTAAAATCACTCAGCTAGTCAATATGTGTATAAATCTAAATACACAGATAATGAATTTACTTGTTGATATTCCCAAGCACATGCTGTATTTGAGTGAGACTCACCTGGCCCATTAGCAGGGTGTACAACTAAAGTTTTCCAAAATTAGTTTTATTAATTGGAAAGGTTATTTTTGCAGTACATGGAAAACTTACCTCTAAATACAGTGGACCTAAGATAAAATCATAAACCCATAAATTTATACTTTCTGAGACATCCTGGTATTCTAGCATTCTTATACCTGTCTCTGAACATCACAATACCCTACTCCAATTAGGCAAGTATTTGGTTTACATGAACCATAATGTGCATATTTGGGATGTTTGTAGATAACATATCCCATAACAATTTTAGGAGGGGTAATTTTCCCCAGTACAACAGCCAATTATAAAAGTCAAGAGTTATTTTTTCTTATCCTTCTCTGGTAACTCCTATTAAAGATAAATGTATGAATGTCCTAATCGAGTTCTGTTTTCACATCTTGGTTTAAGTTCTCAGAAACAAGTATTACCAAAACTTCATTCCTTTTCTGGAAGCTAAACAAAAGTTGAGTTACTAGAAATTTCTATTGAGGGATGAATGAAGCGCTGGGGTAGACAAGTCATGAAATTGCAGTTGACCTCTGGACCACACAGGTTAGAACTGTGCAGATCCACTTAACATGGGTCTTCTACAAGTATGTTGGAAAACTGGGGGGAGTTTAAGACCATTTTAAAAACTCAAACTACATAGCCAAGAAGTATCTAAAACTTAAGGAAAAGTGATGAATGCATAAAGTATATATATAGATACTGGTCTATTTATCATTCACTATAAAATATGCACAAATTTTAAAAATTAACATGTATTAACACATGCACATGCACACACCAGTTGGATACAGCACTATTCAGTCATGAGAAATGTAAAGGTTCAATATTAAGTCATAATGACACAAAATTAACTGTAGCCCACATTGTACCACTGTAGTAAGTCCACAGCCACCCCCTGTTGCTCCTGCAGTGAGCTCAAGTGTTGGGAGTACACACTTAAAATGCCGAGTGGTGCTAATCATCTCCCTGTGAGCGGTAACTTAACTGTGTTCTAAAACAAAGCTCAACACATACAAGACTACAAAAAGAATCCACACAAAGCTCAGCACCAACAGTATAAAATTGGCACCCAATAAAAAATTACCAGGGATGCAAAAAAGCAGGACAATAATGACTCAATGAGAAAAACCAATGAAAGTAAACCCCAAAATGACCCAGACATCTTTAATGTCCTTATTTACTATTCCTGCTATAAATATATTTATTATGTTAAATAAGATAGAAATACCTGTGTTGAGGAGGGGCATGAAAGATAAAAAAAGGCCAAAATCAAAGTTCAGAGATGAAAATTACACTGGATGGGATTAATAGCAAATTAGCACAAAAGAATAAGTTTGTGAGCAAGAAGGTACAGTAATAGAACCATCTAAAATTACGAAGACTGGCGAAATGTATGAGCATCAGTGAGCTTCAAGCAGCCTAATATACATGTAGACACCTTGCTAAAAGGATTTTGCATCTAGTAAGGTATTCGTGGATTCTAAATTGTGAGGCTTACATTTCAGAAAAGATACTACCTTTTTGAGGCTAATTAATTGTACTTGGAGGGAAAAAGGGTTGTGCATATGTAAGAGCAGAAGCAGCAGAAACTAGCTCAAAAAACAAAGGATGTTGAGTTGATGAGGGTGGTGACAGTGGGGATGGAGAAGGGTAGACCTATTAGGAAGGAATCCAGAAGACAATTATTTAAAGACTTGGTGAATGCTTGGCTTGGGGGGATGAGGAAGAGGTGGGAATCAAGAATGACTCCCAAGTTTCTGATGCGAGTATATTTACATATAATTTTCCCATCTGAAAAATAATTTAAACCAATTATCCACCATCAAAACCACAATTGAAGCAACCCACATGAGCAAATTAATAATATTCTTAAATACTGCACTTAAGCTAAGATTTCACCATGCACAAGTTGCAAATAAAAATAGAACAGCACTTTTTGTAGGAGAAAAAGATGAAGGCATGAGTTCTCTTCATTTGAAATCTGCACTGAGCTCAACTTTGAACTTGAGTAATTGCTGTTGCTCCTGAGGGAAAATAGGAGGAGCCCCAGATTATGAAGCTAGTAAGCGGCAGGGTCAGGATTTGAACTCAGACAGGTCTGACCTCAGTCCTGGACTTCTGAGAAATCCAACTTTAGAGTTCACAAATCATCCTGCTCATTAGAATGTGTGTCACTGATACTTTGATTCTAAATGAGTACACGCTTTACATGAAATAACCAAGTTTCTAAATTATTTTCATTTAAAAATTCACAAAATCTTATCATGCAAATGTTCAAGCTTTCAGTTTGCCTCAAGAGATTCTTCAAAGCAGGTAACTTAATGAGAAAGAATTATAAGTAGACTATTGGAGTTTTCATTAGCACATGTCTATGTGTGTGTGGAAAGGGGATGCTAATAAGAGAAGCTACATCATCAAAGGCCTGGCCTGGCTAATTATAGACACTGAAGACCTGAGAGTGGACTGGAGGTGAACAGATTAACTTGCACAAGACACACTATTAATGACTCCTGTGTTGGGAAACACGGCTCAGATGATCTGGGTGGAAACCACCTTGTATGATGGACAGAGATGAATAGGCACATACTTAAATTTTTCATGCTGAATTACATAGCAAATTATATGCATGACTTTCACCAATAATATAGTTATTAGAATTAAAAATTTCTCCACAGTTTAGTGGAAATTCATAGTTTAAAAGTTTCTTTTTCCCCCTTCAACAACAAAAAAAGCCTAGAAACTGAAATTTTCCAGTAAAGTTCTTTTATTTGGATTCAACCTAAAATAGTGTGTTTGGTCTCTCTTTGATAGAGAAATGAAATCTCCAATCTATAGACAGCAATAGAAAATACTGACTTTGCATATTTCCAATAAAAGATATTTGTTTCATGCTTTGGGCATCTACCACAGTTACCCAAAAGGCTATTCCCAGTGAATATAACTGTCACAGTACTGAAGAGCCCAGATAAATTTCCTAACTTAGAAAACTGTCCTTGTGTCATCATAACACACAGTCTTTAGTCTGACTATTCATACTGTTTGGAAACCATGAGAGGACACAGTTGAGCATGCACACCCGGGTGGAAGGACTTGTTCCTCTGGAAACACCATTCTGTAGATTTGCAGGGCTGAGCACACCTGTGCATGTGAACCAGCAGGTGGGTATCTTACTGGCTTCTGCTGTCATCTTCCTCAGTGGGTAAGTACTGATGCCAGACAGAAGAGCAAGTCCAGGTTTTTAATTCAGCTTATGATTTAATTTTCCACAGCTAAGAAAAGAAAATCACCAAAATAAGTTAGTTTTAAGACAAACAGGTGAAATTTATTTAGATACGCTTACATGACTATGAACCAAGGAGAAAAAATATCAAGTCTGGCGATAGCAACAAGAGAACATCATAGAGAAAAAACATGAAAAACTCAGAATCAGGTAACACTACAGTCCACACAGTGTTGGTTTTCACTCATTCTATCTGTGTCTGTTACCCTGGATCAGAGTAAAACCCTCAGCAGTCTCATGCTATTAAACTGATAGGAAATTCAAACAATTTGTTGTTCCATTCAAGAGCACAGTCTGCTGTACTTATGTAAATGAGAAACCTAAGCTGAGAAGCCTGGGGAACACCAGTCAAAATGGTTATTTCTTTACACTCTGAGATTTATTTCCATGCAAGTCACACATGCACACATGCACACGTCTGAGGAGGACAGATGATT
Organism: Galagoides demidoff; assembly: GCA_963574575.1. Lineage (NCBI taxonomy): Eukaryota > Metazoa > Chordata > Mammalia > Primates > Galagidae > Galagoides > Galagoides demidoff. The sequence goes on along the minus strand of CAUYQV010176524.1, from coordinate 5,882 downwards.
ACACGGCCACTTTTAAGACAGAAGCGCTACCAAGTGGTGGTCATACTTACTCTGATATTAAATCCAAGAAGATCACTTATAACACCTGAGACAGCAGAGAGGATAACGACTCTTGTGATATTGTAGATTAAGGGATTCATTGTCAGTCCATAGAGTCTAAATGGTGTGTCCAGCTCCTACAGAAAACATGGAAGAGCTGAGGTAAGAGACGCGTTTTCTCAACAGCTTCTCAGTGACTTCTTGCTTTTGTTTTTAACTCCTGGGTGAGGATGGCAGCTTAAGGCTTTTTTGAAGCTACCATCAAAAAATCCATAATGTATTCTCATCTACTTTTCCACTATGCATTTCAAGGTAGATTTGACCAATATGTCATTTGTGGTTTTAAAAAATGTAATTTAGGCTCAGTGCCTGTGGCTCAATCGGCTAAGGCACCAGCCATGTACACCTAAGGTGGCAGGTTCAAATCCCCGGCCCGGGCCCACCAAACAACAATGATGGCTATAACCAAAAAATGGCCAGGCGTTGTGGCGGGCGACTGTGGTCCCAGCTACTTGGGAGGCTGAGGCAGGAGACTCGCTTGAGCCCAGGAGTTGGAGGTTGCTATGAGCTGTGATGCCATGGCACTCTACCCAGGCGGACAGCTTGAGGCTCCATCTCAAAAAAAAAAAAAAGGCCTTCAACTTAAAAAAAAAAAAAAAAGTCTGTCCTTTAAGTGTTAATGTTCCTGAAAATTCCTTTCTAAACCTTACCCGAGGTAGATCTTATCCACTTCCAGAGCTTTCATTACACGCACTGCTTGCTCCCAAAACTTTGGTTTCAGTTCAGGTGGCTCTCTAGAGCTGCAGATTGAAATATCCAAAATTGCTGGAATAATCACTTCTGAATGTTCCACTCACTCCCATACATCAGTATGTCCAAGTCAGAATTCGTTGTCTTACCATTTAATGTGTTATGCCCCAACTCTATCTTGCTAAGACAGCAATTCTCAACCTGTGGGTCACAACCCACAGGAACTGTACTAAAGGTCTGTGGCATTAGGAAGGTTGAGAACCACTGTGCTAAGGGCTGTCTATACTCCCCTTTTAAAATAGGAAGCTCAGCTGAAAACATTTAGTAATAACTGCATAATCCTGTAAAATCCCAGCTCCCCCTTGTAAGCACTCCCCTTACCAGGTGTTGGCTGTTGTCAAATTCAGCTTGTATTGAGGACTTCCTTTCCACTACCAAAAGCTCCTTATAGGTTTCCACCCCTGTTTCTAGGGGTCCAGAGACTTGTGTGAGCTCACTCTTGGCCCGGCTGATCAATAAAGGCCCCTTGCTTAATTTGGACTCAGTTGTGCTGGTCTTTCTCTATTCCACTCGCTGCAGGTATAACATATGGAGGCCCAGTAAGATTCGCCAGCAGGAGTGTCGGCCTCCCTGTGTTGGCCCCTGGAGAGGGGGGAGATTCCCCCCGGATGTTCCAGAGCCCCATAATTCCCTGAACTCCTCCTGAGGACTTCAGAGGGACTCATTGCATCTCCTCACCCAAATTCAAGTCCTCCAACTTACTCTAGAGAGGTAACTGTCTGTAGTGTTCGTTTGAAATTGTTTTTTTGTTCAGAAGGGCCCTTAGGGACCTCTGAGGGGAGACCACTGGACAGGAGACTCAGGGGAGCCTGGCCTGTCAGCTTTGGTCTTTTGGCCTTGGGGAAGCTTGGACACAGAGACGCAGGTGAAAGGAGGTAGTCCATAAATCTGTAAGGCAGGAGCCTCGGGGAATCTGGTCTGTCTGGGACTCTCAGAGACCCATTTGTCAGTAGTGCGACACATCCCTAGAAACACTAGGATGCTGGTGGGGAGCCTCAGCCTCAGATGTGCACTTTAGATTTGTATATATGTTTGTTTGTAGTAACCGTTACTTTTTTATTTCCAGTCATTTTGTTTCTCCTAGTGATGTATCTATTTTTGTTTGTCAAATCGTGAGATCTCATCCTGCAGTCCTCGCCTATCCCTGACCCTGAAAGGGTCAGCAGACCCCACTAGTCCTTGCCCCATCAGGGCTATCCTCTTCCACAGTCTCCTCCATGGAATAAACTCCCTCAGCACCCCCACTGAAGCCTTCCCCCTCCCCAGCTCTCACCCTGCCCCATCTCGCCTCCAATCTCACAAAACCTGAATCTAAAGGAGAGAGAGGCCTAGATCCTCCCCCTTCAAGGGGCACCTCCCAGGGAGGGAGCAGGAAGAGGAGCCTGCCCCTTTCTTGTCTATGTCCCTTTTTCAACAGTGTTCAAACTAAAGCTAGAAAAGCCACCTTGGCCAGTTTTGGTGATGCTAGGGAGAAGGAGCAAAGGGAGTTTAACAGTTTTCCCCATGGAACAGCTGGGTTAGGACCCCCATACCTTAGCAAGATCTCAGGCTCTAGAACAGCAGTTCTCAACCTGTGGGTCACAACCCCTTTGGGGGTTGAACGACCCTTTCACAGGGGTCGGCTAAGACCATCACGCATATCAGATATTTACCTTATGATTCATAACAGTAGCAAAATTATAGTTATGAAGTAGCAATGAAAATAAAATTTTATGGTTGGGGGTCACCACAACATGAGGAACTGTATTAAAGGGTCGCAGCATTAGGAAGGTTGAGAATCACTGCTCTAGAAGCTTTTTACCGGATTCTTTCAATTGGCCTACCAGCAGCAGCCCGAAAACCTGTAAATTTATCAAAAACAACTGAAGTGGTCCAGGACCCAGAGGAGTCACCTGGGGCATATTGGAGCAACTCAGAGTCCTTCCAAATCTATACCCCATTTGACCCCTTGGCCACAGAAAATGCCAAGGCAGTAAACAGCCTTTGTCCCTCAGTCAGCCCCAGACATCAGGAAGAAATTACAGAAGCTGGAGGGATTTGTTGGGATGAATATTTCCCAGCTGCTAGAAATTGCCCCAAGTTTATGATAACAGATGTTGAAAAGCAAAAGCACAAAACTGAGGTAGAGAAGACCGCATGCAGACAAGCTAAGATGATGGTGGCAGCATTGCGAGCAGTACAAGGAACTAAGAGTCAGAAATAGGAGAAAACCAGTGACTCCCTTGCCCAAGTCGATTGAAGCTAGAAAGAGACCAATGTGCCTACTGCAAAAAGAGAGGCCATTGGAGAAGTGAATGCCCAGAGCTTGGTGCCAACAGTAAGCCCATACGGAAGAACTTGGCAGTGACTCGGATTGAAGGGGCAAGGGCTGTCTTCCTTTAGGCCCCTGAGAGCCCATGGTGCAAGCCAAAGTGGGGGCCGCTAAATTAAATTCCTGGTGGACATGGGGGAGAGGTGGAGTGGTCTGTTTTACAGGAGCCAATGGGAGCTTTATCTGATGAGAAGATCCCCATCTAAGGAGCCACTGGGACCACCCAGATGTGTCCAATCACTTGACATCAAACGCAGGTGACCCATATGTTCCTGGTAATCCCAGACTGCCCTAACCCTCTCATGGGCAGAGACCTACTCCAGAAATTCTGGGCCACTATTTCATTCTCCCCAGAGGGAAGTGGCATGGTATTAGACCCAGGCCCCACTCCAACACCTGAGTCCCCTGTCTACCAGTTACATTTGTCTTGTCCACTCCTTTATTGGAAGAGTACCTCCTATTAAATGCTGATGGAAATGAGGCCCAAGCAGAAACCACAGCCCCCACACCATTAGCCCAGCTATAAGCAGATTTTCCTCGAGTCTGGGCAGAATCCAACCTTCCTGCTCTGGCTACCCATCATCCTACAACAAAACGGCAAGTCGGGGAATTCCTGGGGGAGTGGGCTACTGCTGTTTATGCATCCAGGGTTTTGCTGAAATTGCAAAGCCCTTGGCCCTTGTATGCTGCCACTGCTGGTGATGGGCCCCTTCTGTGGACAGACCAAGAGGATTAGGTATTTAATGCTCTAAATCGGGCCCTTGTAACAGCCCTAGCCTTGGCTTTCCCAGACGTCACTAAGCTATTCACCTGTTTGTCCATGAAATCAGAGGCATTGGCAAAGGGGTGTTAATGCAGACTCTCAGACGGTGGAAATGGCCAGCAGCTTATCTGCCTAAGCGCCTTGACCCAGTAGCCACTGGGTGGCCAGGCTGCTTATCAACTATCGCAGCCACAGCCCTGCTTGTGTGGGAGGTGGATATCAAATGCTGGACTTGCCCAATGCCAGAGCCTACTGCTTGATCAGCCACAACTGAAGTTCACCCAGATACAAAATTTGTTTGTTTATTTTTTTTTGAGACAGAGGCTCAAGCTGTCCCCCTGGGTAGAGTGCTGTGGCATCACAGCTCACAGCAACCTCCAACTCCTGGGCTCAAGCGAGTTTCCTGCCTCCGCCTCCCAAGTAGCTGGGACTATAGGTGCCCACCACAACACCCGGCTATTTTTTGGTTGCAGCCATTATTGTTGTTTGGCGGGCCCGGGCTGGATTTGAACCCACCACCTTAGGTGTATGTGGCTGGCGCCTTAGCCACTTGAGGCACAGGCGCCAAGCCCAGATACAAAATTTGAATGAGCTTATTTCTAGATATGGGCTACCTCTTTCAATTGGCTCAGATAATGGGCTGGCTTTTGTTTCTACTTTGACCCAAGCAATTACTAAAGCCCTAGGTATACAGTGGAACCTCCATTGTGCCTACTGGCCCCATGGCTTGGGAAAAGTAGAAAGAATGAGACTGGTGGAAAATAGACAGAGCTCCTGCCCTTAGTAACTCTCAGAGCAAGGTGTACTCCATATAGAGCAGGTTTTAGTCCTTATGAAATCACATATAGGAGACCTCACCTTCTGCTCCCCTGGGTACCCTCAGTTTGCAGATATAACTAACCATACTTTTTTTCTTTTTGAGACAGAATCTCACTATGTTGCCCTTGGTAGAGTACTGTAGCGTCACAGCTTACAGCAACCTCAAACTCTGAGGCTTAAATGATTCTCTCCAGAGTAGCTGGGACTATAGGCGCCTGCCACAACGCCCAGCTTTTTTTGTTGTAATTGTCATTGTTTGGCAGGCCTGGGCCGGGTTCGAACCCACCACCCTTGGTGTATGTGGCTTGCTCCCTAGCTGCTGACCTATGGGTGCCAAGCCTAACCATATTCTTTTAAAGTATCTCCAGTCAGAGGGATAGCCAGCCCCAGATTTGAGATACTTACTGGGGCCCCAGAAGTACCAAGAAGGACTCCAAAAGTGCCTTTCAGCCTGAAGATCGAGTGTACGTTAAGTCGTTCCAGAAAGAAGGCCTCACTCCTAAGTGGAAGGGTCCCTTCACTGTCATCCTCAACACCCCCACGGCTGTAAGAGTCAACAGTTTGTCAGCATGGATATACCATACCCAGGTGAAGAAGACCAAAGACAGTGGAGCCCACTGGATGGAGGTCCCATGAGAAAACTCTCTCAAGCTAAGACTGTTAAAATCTTGATTTCTTTCCTGTACATGCTGGCCCAATATAGTTAATTGTGCCACCCAGAAGCCCCCTAAGACCAATGGGGTCACTTGCCCAACTGAAGGACCCACTATAACACTTTTGTTTTCTATTCTGTTAAGTATGTTAAATGGTATGCATCTTATTTCTATTTTTTTTTGCAGTTTTTGGCTGGGGCTGGGTTTGAACCCTCCACCTCTGGCATATGGAGCTGACACCCTACTCCTTTGAGCCACAGGCGCTGCACTCATATTTCTTTTTCTTTCTTTCTTTTTTTTTTTTTTTTGAGACAGTCTCATTTTGTCGCCCTTGGTAGAGTACTATGGTGTCACAGCTCACAGTAACCTCCAACTCTTGGGCTTAAGTGATTCTCTTGCCTCAGCATCCTAAGTAGCTAAGATTACAGGTTCCTGTCACAACACCCGGCCATTTTTTGGTTGTAGTTGCCATTGTTGTTTAGCAGAC